>JAOXJP010134303.1:0-27509 GCA_025762735.1 Platanus orientalis | reverse complement strand
CTAAACTTGCATTCCATATATTCTGTCTTAGTCCGGCTTATCCTAAAACCCTTTGATTCTAAAACACCCCTCCATAGGTCTAACTTGGCATTTACCCCCTCTCTAGTCTCATCAATCAACACAACATCATCAACAAATAGCATACACCATGGAATCACACCTATGATTGAAAGCATTACATTTTCAAAATTCTGGAATCACACTAAAAAACAAAACAATTATAACTTTGAATTATCAATAAGCCTCATTCTTTGTTAATAAATTGTGGGTTACAAGTATATATATAAACTTTAGATGTCAATAGTTTCAAATCTCATTATAACTAGACTTCCTAAAAAATAAAACTCTAAAATAACTAAATCATGTAATAAAGTGATACTTTGTCAGCATTTAGGTCACAACCTTTTAAATTACATAGATTCTCAAAATCTTAGTCTTGTTAGAAAGGTAGTTGAATAACCTTTCAAATGGCACCAATATCAGATCAATTGGGTAAGTTTTGATCTTCCAAAATAAAGCCTAAAGTAAAAAAAACAAAAACTAGAATAGTTCTTTCATTTTCTTTAAAATTAAATAAAACATAGTTTATCTGAAAATAAAAAGAAACCCTTAAATTGACAGAGAAGAAATTAACAGAATTAACCTAAAATTGATACAACAACAACAAAAACAGTATTATCCCAACTATTTGGGTTCGGCTACACGAACTCTGTTCCGCATAAACCCATCAAATCTAACATGAGCTCCTTCTTGTTCCACATCACACCAACTGTACTGTCACATCATAACTGTAGGGAAGAGACAGACGTCAAGGCAATCCATTGCAGAACTGCTGTCCATGGGGATTGAAACCCTGATCTCTCCCTTGGAGAGGCCATACTGTGCCATATCTCTTGGTCTTAGAGGCACATGTTGGCATCAAACGTTACAAGAGTCAGAAATCAGAGATATGCTTCAGAAAAGTGGAAGGGAAAGTATATTTGCCCGACTATGTAATGGGAAATTTTCAAGGTACTTTGTTCAGTAGGCCTTAACATTAGTCTAGGCCCTCATGCCAGCACAGATTATCCACTTATAGCAGACCGGCACTTACCATTCAATGGTCTAACACCGGGATCGGTTTATGAACGCTTCCCTTGACAAGCGCTCATCACTGCTCCTTGTCAGGGGCAGACACATCAGCGTTGAAAAGTGATGTTCACTTTTTTGGGAGGTGCATATTTACTTTTCGGCACTGATGTGCCCGCTGCCCGACAAGGAGCAGTGGTTAGCATTCGTTAAGGCAAGCATTTTTTATCCATTCACCCTAAGAAATCTTCTAAAAGTAATGATAAACTAGTCCTGAGACCATGGTTTTCCCCAAAATGGTCACCCCATTGGATCCTGTATATGCCTTACATATTGAAGATCCAGCAGTCAACCAGCTGGTGTACACTTTGGTCCTTGTTGAGATCTCACAAGCTTTAGCATGAAAAAAGCATAGAAGGCTTTTTTCAAAAAATATGCTGTGGTAGAGTTCTTTCTCCCACCTGGTTCCTTTTATTACTGAATGGGTGTTGGAAAATTGTGAAACTGTCTTTATGGCCTTATCTGTTGCCTTGAATTGAATAAAAAGGATAGAAAATAATACAAAAGGAAATTACAAAAAGAAAAGAAAAGAAAAAAAGATGTAATTTTGTATCCTCTTCCTATGGTTGTTTGGTTGTCAAGAAAGAAAACTTATATGTTACAATTTTCAAGAGAAAGGGAGGATTTTCAGGCAATAGTTGGTAGAAAACAATATGGTAGCAGACAAGAAAATAGTTATGTGAGAAAATTTTGAAAATTGAGGATTTCTGGTTCTGGCAACCAGACAGCTTGAAAATGATTTTCTTGTGAAAATTTTGCCGAGAATCACAAGAAAACCAGCTTTGTCGTGTCAACCAGACTGGGCCTATAAGAAAATCGCAAAAGAAACCACCCTGCCAATTCTGAATGCAGGGTGATACCACCTTGTTCACAGACCCGCAGCTTCCTCACTCTGCCTGTAGGGTGGTACCACACAGCTCTTGGAGAAGGCGGTCTCTGTAGCGTTCCTAAACCAAATGAAGGGTATGGCAAATGACCCACAGGATTTGGTGTGCCCCCCAAGTCCCCCGCATGTAGGGGGATACATCACGTCGAAAAGGGATTTACACTCCCCCAAGTCCCCCGCATGTAGGCGGATACATCACGTCGAAAAGGGATTTACACTCCCTCCCTTGCCCCCCCCCCCCACACACACACAAAAAGTGTAAATCACTTTTCAACGTGATGTGTCCCCCCTGCATGTGGGGGGGACGTTAGGGGCACACCAAATCCCAACCGGGCAAATGAAGCCCATTGATTTGGACCAAAGATGGTTCAAGGTAGATTGACTCTTCTATAACTTCAAACATGTCCATGTCCCCAAACGGCCTTTCAAATCTTGTAATCCGCCCTCTACTCCCATATATGACCATAATTTTAGGACGTGCATGTCCATGGCAAGGAACCACGGAATGAAATCCGCAAAAGAGATAACTTACACCAAAATCAAACATAATTGGATGCTCTCAATGATCCGACATCCGTCTTTTCTTGTATTATACACTAAAAAAATCCAGTTTTTCTTGTATTAGATCACTATACTCTAATTATCCAGGGTCCTCGATATCCTACTTCTGATTCACCGAATGGAGGATACCTGACCCTGTATGTGTGTCACTTGCCCTGATGTAGTGTTCATAGTGATCTCTTTCCGGAACATAACATTCAAACTACATATCAAATCATTTCCTCAAAGATTCCTAAATTTCATAACAACATTTGTCAAGAAATTTTGATATATTTATGGCATTCTAGATCATATCACCAGTACACATTGCGCAAATCGGGGCCTGTAATTCAATGCATTTACATATCAGTTCTAACAGTGTCAAGATAAAAGCTCAACTAGCCAATGTTTTGCATCGCAATCATGAAGTCGTGAGTTCAGTCCCAGTTCAACTACAAAGAAAAGTTCTAACAGTATTAGATCTACATGTAACGCCGCTGATTCATTGTATAGTACAATAAGTGAAGCCCGTATTGTCTCTCTCTGTCTTGTTTCCAATTGAGAACAGAATCAACCATCTTTCATTACAGAAAATTCCCTATGAATGCAGGGTTAGCAATTTAGTGTCTAAATTAGAACAGTTCTCCCAGTTCAGGAATAATGTGGCAAATTGCAAACCATGTTGATCAGATCAAATTGTGATCCAGGTAACTATGGTCACCACAGCTGATTTTTTCAGGATCAGTGTTCTTGTTACTGCTGTTAAAACAAATCAGGTCAACCTTAGTAAGAAATTGAGGGGGTGAGCTCCAAATTCATATGAAACTTCTTGCAGTTCCAATAAATGCCAGAGAAGAGTACGATCCAACAGCAACACTAAAATGTGAAAACAGGTTTAAGAAGGGAACTCAGCCTCTCGGTGTTACTTTCATCTGAAAGACAATAAGGTTGCAAGATTAAGAACAAATAGCTAATAATAGAATAGAGTCAACAAATACAAGCATTAAGTTCTGATATGAACATAACAAAAACCATGTATATATATATGAAACCAAAAGCATATGTAGTAGGCACTCTGAATAATTATATCCAGGCAGGATATGTTCTATGCAAAATAATGAATATTATAAATTCTGAAATTATATTGAAGTTCCCAATTGAAAGGCACAACTTACAATATTAAGATATCTTATTAGATTGAGTTTCTAAATGAGGCTATTATATATTCTACTACAGAAAAAAAGAATATATGAGATTATAAGAGATTTGAAATCTAAAATATTACTAACAGGCATTGTACAAGGTAGAGGGCCAAGGAATGTATAGTATTCAGTTAAAGAAAACATAACCAACAGGACATTCTGTTGATCTTTGTTTCCACAATTTTGAACTTATGTAGGTGTATTGTTATATTTATTTTAGCTTTTTAAGTTCATACACAAGCTACTTCTTTATATCTATGAAATTTCAGAAACCCTCGTAACAAGAGCATTCACCAGTGCCTGAGCCTTGAATCCCTAATCAAGACATCACCAGCTTCTCCCAAACCCATTCTCAAACATAAAAAGCTCAATTTATAAACACTGAAGTTTGTAATTGTATCCAAAGCCATCCGGCTTCTCCTAAGTAAATTCTAAACCATCAAGAACACAATCTCCAAAGACCTAACCCCAAATCCCTTCTTAAGGTCACTTTATAATCTTAATCACAATCCCCTAGTCCGGAACCACCATTTCATGTAAATCTCCAGAGGGTATTTGGTCGCTACTGTATCTCCATTTGAAAGGAATTATTAAGGTATAAACTGTAAGCTTCCTTTTCAAGAATAAATACACCAATTTTCACCATTTCTGGAGTTTTATTTGTATGCAGGAAAAGACTCACAATCACACCTCAGAAATTCTACTCCATAGAACTATTTTCACACAGAAACCCCAATCTCTCCATTGCTTTTTACATCTGACCAATATGCTCAACATCCTGTCCGTTTGATGTAACACAAAATGGGGCAGCAAGTGCTACAAAGATAGCTCCAATATAGAACTCAAGTAGGGCTGCAAAAACTAATGTTGAAGCACCAAAACAAGGGCTGTAAGGCTGATTGCAGCAAGAGAAAACAAAGAAAATAAGAGAGGGAATAAAGGATTCCAGAATCACTCAACCGGAAGCGGAGCTGGAATCACTCACAGCTATAGGGGACTCACTCAACCCACAATGAGAGAAGCTCTCATGCACACAAAATGGCTGGAAAAATTGGCAATTCAAAAGTCTTTTATTCTTCATTTCTTTTCTTTAGAGTATATATGAAAAGATGCTACAACTCTGCTACAAAACCCATTATCATGGGGAAACAAAAAGTCAATAGAAAAACAACAAAATGTAATAAATAAACCCACTTTTTCTTACACTAAATACTAAATAACATTTGAGTGGAAGTTGGAAAGTCTTGACTTGCTGGCTGGTGACATGAGTAAATGGGTAATGGGTCATGGGCAAATGGGTAATGGATCATGGACTGGCTGATTGGGTATTGGGTTAAGGTAACTTGGATGAGCTGTTTGGATGCTAGGTTTACTTGGGCTATTTAGGTGCTAGGTTAAGGTGGTTGTTTGGAAACTAGTTTAAGGTGGGATGGGCCATAAAAATGAATGTTGTAGTTGTATCATTCTCCCCATCCTGAAAAGAACTCGACCTCGAGTTCAATGCTCACAAGGAATCAGTTCAAAGCAATCCACTAATGTATCGTCCTTGCTAAGTTCACTTTTATCAATTGGTGGTGTAGACCAATCACAATATCATCTGAACCACTGGATACATCTGCATCAACAAGCTTTAGAGAAATTATTTTGGGTTGAAAACTACGATCATGACCTAGAGAACTAACGTGGGGAGTGCAACGCCATAGAATGTGGCCACAAGGAGACAAATCCTGCAGCTGATCTTCACTCCATTCCTCTATGGCAGCTTGGATCACATCTGGAAACACCAAACTTTGACCAAATCTACTAAAAAAAGAAGTTCACAACTGAAAAGCCACTGGACAAGAGAGGAAAAGATGATTTACCGACTCCTCTGCCTCTTCACAAAGGCACCCCTATTGACTAGGCTGATTCCTTTTTTTTGAAGATTATCCAGGGTCAATACTTTCCCCATATACACGGCCCATAGAAGGAAGGCGACTTTAGAAAGGAGCTTTGATTTCCAAATCAGATTTGCAAGGCTACGAGGCAGGGCAGGCCTCAGTAGTGTTTCACAAGCTAACTTGACTGAGAAAAGTCCATTCTTCTCCCTACACCACACCAGCCCATCGTCATCCTCCACAGGGTCCAACATCACCGCCTCCAAACGCAGAATAAGGCTAGCTGCCAAATCAATTTCCCAGTTAGTAAGCGGTCTTCTTAGGTTCAAATCCCAAGATCTTCTATTATGAGTGTGGACACAATGGTCCGAAACCGAGCCCTCCTTACGGGCCAAAACATAAATTTCAGGATAAGCCTCGGCTAGAATTACCCCACCACACCACTTATCCTTCCAAAAACTTACCATTTTACCAGATCCCACCCAAAACTCCACTCTCGCAGAACCAGCCTGTCTCTTTGGATATGCTTTTTTCAAGCCCCCACTCCATGAGGGCTCTCTGCCTCCTAGCTGCACCA
Source organism: Platanus orientalis (assembly GCA_025762735.1). Classification (NCBI taxonomy): domain Eukaryota; kingdom Viridiplantae; phylum Streptophyta; class Magnoliopsida; order Proteales; family Platanaceae; genus Platanus; species Platanus orientalis. The sequence goes on along the minus strand of JAOXJP010134303.1, from coordinate 21,299 downwards.
ATCATCCTCTTGGACCCCATATTTAGCACCATATTTGGCAGCCACCACCCTACACCATTGGGCATCTCTTTCACTCGCAAATCGCCACCTCCACTTTGAGAGAAGGGTCCTATTCATTTCTTTAATCGATTTTATTCTAAGACCCCCTTCATCCCAAGGCTGACAAATACACGACCAACTAACCAAGGGGAACCTAGCAGCCCCATCAAAAGAATCCCATAGGAACCGGCGCATGATTTTCTCCATAGATTTCACTATCCAGGCAGGCGCATGGAACATGGAGAGGTAATACAACGGAAGATTCGAAAGAACACTCTTAATCAGAGTAACCTTCCCGTCCTTGGAAAGGTACCGACCTTTCCACAAAGATAGCTTCTTCTACATTTTTTTCCAACACCAGGTCCCAAATCCTCTTAGAGCAAGGATTCACACCAAAAGGGAGGCCCAAGTATGTGGCCGGAAAGGTCCCGTTAGCCCTGCTAGGAAGTCACCCTCCACTTGGTCTCCAACCACTATCAATTTGGATTTATGGAGATTTACCTTCAGCCCTGAGATGGCTTCAAACATCAAGATGATACAGCAGAGATTCCTCACCTGCTAAGGAGATTTTTCCAACAAATTCATCTGCATATTGGATCAGTGCCACCGATGGTCCATCTTGCCCAATGTGACAGCCCTTTAGAACAGCCCTCTGCTCCGCTTTTTCCACTAACCGGCCCAAGGACTTCAGCACTAAAAGAAACAAGGGTGAGAGAGGATCACCCTGCCTCAGACTCCTGCTACAGTGGAAGCAGCCTTGTGTGGATCCATTAATGGAAGAAGCCTTGTGTGGATCCATTTATGGAAGAAGCCTTGATTGATCCCTTGGATGGATCGTTTGATCCATCCAAGAGATCATGCAATCCCTTGCAGGCCCCATTCAAAGGGCTAGAATCAGTCAGCTTAGTTTTAATTTCCATATTTGAAAGTGTCATTATGTATTTATCAAGGGTAATATCATCATTACGTACATTTGGGATACATTTGACTTTCTTTAAATTTTAGAGACACAAGTCCATACATGATCTCTCTCCTTGTCTCATATTTTTCTATCCCACTTCTCTCACAAACCCCAACCCAAATCAGATCAGATTGGCTTCTCCAACTACTCCAACTCAACCAACCATGCAAGAACCATTTAATCCACCATTTTGTGGGTCCCTTCAATTAAAGTTTGACTGTGTCTAATTGCAAAGTCTTTATAATGGATTATTAGGTCCAACAGACTTAATTACCAATATGCCATATCACACAAACGTTTTACTATGTACGAGATTTACTATCCACAAGTTAAAACTGACCAAAGTATATCATGTGATAAAAAGTTTTAGGTGACTGAATGTAATCTCTTTCTGAAAAGATGCATCAGTGTTAGATCAACGGAATGGGTAATAAAAAACTCTTGTTAAAATTCCTTTATTTGAAAATCAGAAGTAGACTTACTAATTCTATCACTTATTTCGTATCAATAATTCTATTTCTTGTCAATAATTTTCACTAGTTTGTTTTTCTATCAGAGAATAAGGGGCATAGCAAAAGAAATTCTCCTGTTTTACAGAAAACTGGACCAAGCTTGTAGAATCACAAAGCTTCATGCTACTTTCCTCCATAGGTAAGGTATCAAAAAGAAACAATCAAATGGTCTGAAATTCCAATAAATTATACCCTTCAACCCATGTGGGATGACTTTCACTTCATCAACACATAATCTGGAGGCAGATACTTCTAAAATATTCATGTCAGTGGAAATATTTTTTATTATTATTATTTTTTGGCTCAATAACTGAGTGAGCTTTATAGATGGGATAAGAGTCAAAATACAAAATACAGAGGATAGAAAAGAGATACAAGAGAAGAGAGAGAATAGAATGGAGAGAGAGAATTTACATCCATAAGATTTCCCCTAATAGTAGAGTCCCTATTAACTCCCCTTTTGGCCAACGCATCCGCCACCGAATTGGCCTCTCTTGGAATCCATGCGAACGAGATGTTTAAAGAGGATGCCAGATAGATTGCTTCCTTGAGGAGGCATGCGACCCTCCAGGGTTCCTTTCAAGCTTCTTCAACCAACTAATCACAGTGGCCGAGTCTCCTTCCACACTAATGTGACCAATATCACCATTAGTGTGGATCAACCTGATGTTGAACAACATAGCCTTAGTTTCCGTAAGAATGGCATCACCCACTCCCAATGGCCCAGGATAAGCAAGTAGACAGGCCTCAGACGAGTCCAAAATAAGAACCCAATTCTAGAAGGTCTCGGATTACCCATTGACTACCCATCAAAATTTAACTTCAAATCCGAGCCCATTGGGGGGACAAAGATGAGATATTACCAGCCTGTAAGGGACAGTGTTGATAATGAAGGGCAGATTCCTGAGTAGATTGTCCACTGTGATACCTTAGAATATAGATTCCTCAGTTGCCCAGTGAGCAATGCGGATATGAATAATGTCGATCAACTAAGAGAAGTCCATTTTCTTTCCATGAAAGATCCTTTGATTCCACTCCTCCCAAATTGTCCAAATAGTGACGATAAGAATGTATTTCCATATTAGTTTGCCCCTCTTACTAAAGGGAGTGATAGACCACTGCCATAGAAAATCAGTATCTCATGTGGGAATACTAAGGATACACCAAAAATGTTAAGGAAATAATGCCATAACTGGAGTGTAGTAGTACAATGTATGAAAACATGGTTGGTCGACTCCCCATCCTTTAGACATAGATAACAAACATGGGGAAGGAGGCACAAACCTTTCTGTCTGCGTTGAAGCATATCACATGTGTTCACACTCTTATGTGCAACTTCCTAGCATAAAGCCTTGTATCTCGGCGAACCAAAAATTTTTCGCACCGTCTTAGTAGGAAAAACCAGCAAAGGACATGGATGAATAGATTAAGAAAGAATAAAAATTTGAAAGGAAGATGGTTTGTAAATACCATTGGAAGAGAGGGACCAAACACGTGAATCCTGAGCCAAGGAATCAATGAATATATCGGAGAAGAAAAATGTAAGAGCAGAGGCTTCACCAAACTCAAAATCACGTAAACCTCTACAAAGACCTGAATCCCAAGCTAGATTCGAGGCAGGGGTCGACACAGAGTAAAAGCAGGAATATGCGATGTCTAGGACGTGAATGCAGATGTATATGCGATGCGAATGCAGATGCGGACTCAGATGGACGATGGGTTGCAGACATAGGAATGAGGTCTATAAGAACCCTAGGTCTATAACCTGTCACAATCTCAAATGGACTCATGTCAGTTGTCCTATTGACCGAACTATTGTATGCAAACTCTACTGTAGAAAAAACACTATCCCATGCCTTGAGGTTCTCACCAACCAGACATCTAAATGAAAGTCTCTAGACTTCTGTTTACCACCTCAGTTTGTCCATCTGTTTAAGGGTGATAAGCAGAAAAGAACTATAGTTTGGTACCCATCATCTTCTATAGTGTCTTCCAGAAATAATTGACAAACCTGACATCACGGTCAGACACTATGGACTTAGGCACCACATGTAAACGGACTACCACATCAAAAAATAAACGAACAGCCTTAAAAGCATCCGAAGTCTTAACATATGGTATGAAGTATGATCCACTATAACCATCATGAAATCATACTGTCTCGGGGAACGAGGAAGACCTAACACGAAATTCACGCTCACATCCTGCCATGAAGTATGAGATATTGGCAATGGGAAATACAGACTTAGACTTTGTTTCCTCTGCTTTGTCAGCTGACAAGTACGACACTGTTCTATAAATTGTCACGTCCTATTTCAAACTGGGCTAGTAGAAACGACCCTCAACTAGAGCAATAGTTTTATCACGACCAAAGTGGTCAGCTACGCCACCTACATGCATCTCTCAAATCAGAAAGTTACTCACTGAAGTGAGAGGAAGACATAAACGCGTACCCCTCAAGAGATACCCGTCATGAAACACACTCTCTGCTCCTTGTTGGCTAATCGCCCTGAAAGGAGAGGAAGATGGAACCGAAATCTGGAGAAGACTTATAATCCTCTCTGAGTCTCTCAAATCCGGTCACCTGAATGCTCATAGTATGTAGAATGTAGACCTTTCAACTTGACGCATCTACGACCTTGTTCTCTGAATCGGCTTTGTGTTTCAGTACAAATGTGTACTCTTGAAAATACTGCACCCACTTGGCATGCCGTGAATTGAGTTTCTTCTAAGAGCCTAGGTATCTCAAAGCCTCGTGGTTAGAGAATAAGATGAACTCTTACGGTAACAAGTAATGTCGTCAATACCTAAGGGACTGGATCACCATATAGAATTCTTTGTCATAAGTAGAATATTTTTTGTTTGGCTTCATTTAATTTCTCGCTAAAATAAGCCACAGGATGTCTTTCTTAACTAAGGACACCAGCTATCCCAACCCCAGATGCATCACATGCAACTTCAAAGACTTTGGAAAAGTCAAGGAATCGCATGACAAGAGCTTCAATCATCCTCGACTTAATCTTCTTGAAGGTCTTAGCTGATGCTCGGGTCCACTTAAATTCACCTTTACGAATGCAGTCCGTAATAGGTGTCATGGTGGAACTAAAACCCCGGATGAACCGCCTGTAAAAAGTGGTTAAACCATGAAAACTTCGTACCTCATGAATACTAGTAGGCTTTGGCCAATCTACGATAGATTTGATCTTTTTAGGATCAACGGTCATCACCTCACCATATACGACAAATCCTAAGAAGATGACTTGTGGTGTCATGAACGTACACTTCTTAAGATTTGCGTATAGACTCTCTACGAAGTATCTTACACTCCGTAAATGGCTCAAGTGAACCTCCCTACTAGGGTTGTATATAAGAATGTCATCGAAGTATACAACCAAAAACTTCCCTATGTCAACACATGTGTCATCACCCTCATAAAAGTACTTGGAGCATTAGATAGTCCAAAGGGCATGACAAGCCACTCATAAGGTTCGTCCTTCATCTTAAAGGCGGTTTTCCACTCATTCCCTAGCCTGACTCTAATTTAGTGGTAGCCACTCTTAAGATCTATCTTGGAGAAGATAGTAGCTCCAATCATCATGTCTAGCATATCATCAAATCTAGGGATGGGAAACCTATACCGTATCGTGATCTTGTTGATGGTTCTACTGTCAACACACATCCTCCAAGAACCATCTTTCTTTGGAGTGAAAAGTGCAGGTACGGCACACAAACTCATACTCTCTGATGAAACCCTTTTTCAACAGTTCATCCACTTGCCATTTCAGCTCGACATGCTCTGTAGGGTTCGACTGCAATGAAGTAGATTGGGAAGAGTTGTTCCACGAACCAGATCAATGATGTGTTGAATATCATGCATCGGTGGTAGCTCATTTGGCAAATCCTCGGGGAACATCTCTCCAAACTATCTTGTGAGACTCTACCTCAGCTAGGAGGTTAGAAATCAAGAGTCACTGCTTTAGTGACTAATGCAAACACTGGTGCATTTCCCTGAACCTCCTGCTCAAACTCCTTATGGCTAAGAATGTTGAAGGTCTTTGACAATGGACCCTTCACATCCTTCCCTTGATTCATCGGACTCTTGCCTCCAGATTGGGCTTTTGGTGAAAGTGGAGTGAGCTTGATTTTTTTGCCTTTGAATTCAAACACACACGTATTGGTCCTGTCATACAACGTGGCATTCAAATCAAAGAGCCAAGGTCGGCCTAGGATCATATGTCTTACATCCATATACACAATGTCACACCATATCTTGTCCTTATATTGACCAAACTCAATAAACACATGACATCTATAGGTGACTGGAATAAAATAGAAATCTATCCACGACAGTCAGTAAGGCTGAGGGTGGGGAGTGGTGGTGAGTCCAAACCGCTTCACATTATCAGTAAAAACCACTCTAATGCAGCTTCCAACATCAATGATAACTCTATAGCTTCTCTCCACACTTGGCAAATGTATAAAAGATGGTGGTCCTTCATCAATCCTCTTTTGGAACAGACTAAGTGAGAGCACATCTCACCACCCAGATAGGTGACTGGGGAGAAGGATAGCTAGAATAAGATCTCATAACAGCTAGACAACTATTCTCTTCATCTCCATCATCATCACTCGGGACCTGGATAGGGTCAACAGTCTCATTTATACCAGTCTCTTCATCATCCACCTGTTGATCTTCATAAAACTCCTCCTCAATGTGGTCCTCTACACATAAAGAAAGCTCTTTACATGAAGGACAAACCTTGGAATGATGTCCCACTCCACCACACTTGTAACACCTATCAGGATCACTCGAAGAACTATCCTTAGCCTCATATTTTCCTCAATTAAGAACTAGGCCAATCCTAGAAGGGTCAGGACCAACTCTAGGTGGTTGTCCTCTTGATCTAGGCGTCTAGGATCCTGAGGTCGTGGAACCAAAAGCCTCACATACCTCTCCATATCCTGTGTTATCCTGTAGATCTGCTTTGGAGTAGTGATGTAATAGGGTATAAGCTCCTTTTGAATCTCGGGTCAAAGCTTTATCTTGAAACGAATGATGGTCATATCTGGATTCTCACGAACTCTACATCTAAGTCTACTATCATCAAACCTCGTAATGTAAGTCTATAACGCTAGATGATCCTTGGCAGACTGTGTTATACTGCTCAAGAAGTCTAGTGTAATAATGACCTGGAATGTACTTCTCCTTAAGCTTCTCACGCATCTTCGCCCAACTAGAGACTGGTCTCTCATGTCTTTAATAGATCTGTTGCTCAACTAAATCCCAGTACAACTGAGATAACCCAACCAGCTTCATTTTAGCAAATTTTACTTGCTGAGGAGAAATATCATATCAATCAAAGTACTGGTCCATGCCTCTAATCCAGTCCAAGAAACACTTGGGGTCTAAGCGTCCATCAAAGGTGGACACATTAATCCTCATGGCTTTCAGGGTTGTCTCTTTTAGGTCTCTAGGATTTCTACGATCTTTGTGCCCATGTTGTCTCCTGAAACCCCTTGAATCAATATCTTCGTTCTCAAACTTTAGGATCTCTTCTCTGCGTAGGCTTCTCATCTCTGATCCCTCGGGATGGAGTAGAGACTTATCCCAATGTGTAGAGTTGCTGCATCAACTCCCCCTCTCTTGGAAAACTCAACTCCATTGAGTTGGGGTGGAGGTCCTAAAATGTCGTCGCCTCTTACAATCCGATGGAGAAGAAAAAAACCTCTAGTCTTCTTGAGCTTCACCCCCAGTGCATCTTTGTAAGGAATCATGGTGATCTTTCTGCTCTAGTGGAAGGAGTAGGTATTCTTGAAATCATAGTATTACGCTTTTTTATCAAAGAGCCATGGACGCCCAAGTAATATGTGACATACTTTCAGAGGTAGTACATCACAATCACCTGATCAGTAAATTCCCCCAAAGAATAAGTAACAAGGCATCTCTCCTAAACCGGTAAGTTCGTGTTGTTAACCTATGCTACTTTATATGGTGAGGGATGCGGTTGCACTTTCAAACCAAGTTTCATGCAAGCCTCTTCAAACACAACATTAGTGCAACTACCCCATCAATCACAAGAGAGCACAACTAGTTGTTGCACCTAGCTTTGGTCTGGAAAGACTGCTACACCGCCAATCCTCGGTATCTTTGACCTCCTTGGTGGTTAAGACTGTGTTCAATACACATACTGGACTCTCCTACTGTTCATGACGTTGCCGCTTAAGATCTGTCTCGGCCTCTAAAAACATATCCTCAGTCAAAATATACACTTCTACATCCTCGTCATCCTCAAATGTAGGTTGTTTGTTTGCCATCTCGACAACTCATTGAAGATACTATGTCTGCCTGTGGCTAGTGCTACTACACTAGAAACAACCTGCACTATTCCTCTTAGGAGAACCTCTTGGTTTGCAAGCTCTATAAGGTGGGATGGGCCTATTGGTCCAGCCTAGAACTACTAGTGTCCCACTAGGCTGGGATCTAGGAACTGTGTGGCTCATTGCTACTCCAGGAATCTGAGACTGCATGCGGGAAGAACTATCAGGGAAAGACTGTCTCTGTTGGGTTCCTTTCAAGTGATCTTCGTAGAGTAGGCTATATGAACGGCATTAGCGAGAGTAGTGAGGCAAGTAGAACACAGATTCGCCACAATCTGAGAACACAAACCACACTTATAAAGAACAATCATGAGATCATCGTCCCAACGAGTCCGTGAACGTGCAGCTAAATGATGGAAGCGGCTAGTATATTCCTCCACAATAGAGGAACCCTGTTGGATCTATATAAGTTGAAAATTGGCTCTCTGTCAGGCTCCTGAAATCTCAAATTTGTGCCTCATAGCTGCCCTCATATCATCCTAATGTCTAAAAGTATCTAAAGACATGTGATCCTCTTTGTAGTTATCCCACCACATCTTGGATGTCCCCTTTAACTTTGCCTCAGCAAATTTCAGTCTTCTGCCTTCCAGAATACTATGGAAATCAAAGGACTCCACATTGTGCAACCAATCAAGAAACACATCCGTATCACTATCACCATAAAAATCTGGCACCTCCAATATCACATTAGTCCAATGGCCTACTGGACAGCACCATGGGAGTAATCATGGCCCTCTGCAAAGTCTCGCCTAGACCTATCCCGTTCAGGACTATGCTCCAACCGGTGATGGACTGTCTCAAACTACACCTGGCTGCCACCATCTTCAACTTTTACACTAGATGAGGTGTTCTTGTTGGTCTCTAGCTGAAGAGTTTCTTGAATAATTTTGTTTCCCTTTTTAGAACTTTGGGTTTGATTCATGGTTTTGATAATGGCCTCCAGTTGAACCCTTATGGTATCATACTTGTTATCAACCTTCTTACTCAAATTCTAAAGTTCTCTTTTCAATACCGCAAGCTCAAGTAATTGTTCATCAACCACAACATTAAGAGAGGTAAGGGTTCTTTCCCATTGATTAGCCATGAAAAAATTTCCTTAAGATCCCAACTAAATCAAAGCAAGCTGGTTCCCTAAGCTCTAATACCAAATGATGTGGAACTAAATGCAGAACAATTGAAACCACTTCCAAATAACAAATAATAGCCCAGGGATTTAAATCTGAAAATTTTCGTCCAGGGGCAAAACTGTAATTTTTCCAAAAAATAGAAAATTACCAAAATACCCATCGCATGCCTCAAAAAATTCCGAGCTTCTGGGACTATTCCACGCAGACCTTCAGGGTGTTCTCATAAACTTTTTATAAAATTTGGAGCAATCTAGCTATTTATTCCAAAAATTGCTCAACTAGGTCATGCCCGAAAATTACAGAAACGTTGGAAAGTCAAACACAACTTAAATTTAAATAGAACTTTTGAAATATTGTTTTTAGACTAGACCCCAAAGCCTCTTGAAAATGGTTGAAATCATCCCCAAAGGGAGCTCCACGATATAAAAAAAAAAATTCACCGAAAATCTACTCCAATAGGTGTGCTGCCTGGTACCATTCAAATCTGCCCCTATTTAATAGGGGTGGGTTTTATGAGAGGAGAAACACCTCTAGGTGGGTCACCCAAGGGGTGTGAATACCCTTGTGAAAGGGTTTAAGCAAAAGTAAAGAGATGGATGAGAGGTGATGGAAAGTTTCAATGGAGGTTAAGTACTGCAGAAAATTCTGATGCAAGAAAATATGAAAACAAGAGAGAAAAAGGAAGAATGGAGGAAAAGTATGAAGAAGAGATTAGATGAAGATGGAAAAAGAAGGTATGAGAGAGATTTAAGGAGAATTTCTCCCTGGAGAAAACCGTGAGAGAGAATAGCCCACTCGTGGGTTTCAAAAAACCTGTTTTTAATTCCTCAAATTCTGGTCTGATCATTACAGCAAGAAGTAGGGTTATAAACCCTTCTAAAAATTAGAACCAAAGTTCCAAAAATATCCCCCCCTACTTAAGTCACATGACCAGCACTAAATCCCCCTCTTATCTTGCATAAAAAAAATAATGTAAACTACCCTAAATACCCTCTAAACACTCCTAATGGAAAACCCCCTACTCTATGGCTGTTTAAAGTCTTATTACATGCTGAATTTAAAAACAAAGACCCTAAGACACCTAACTACCATGGACACCTGTTCTCTTTCTTCTTTCCTTGATAGAGCTTCGGTCCTTGATAGAGCTTCGGCTTAGGCTTCCAAATAGGGTAGGTCTTCTCCAAAGAGTGTGGAACTGTTGCATCACCATTGCCTTCAAAATTTCATTGAGTATGATTTCAACACTCAGAGCTACAGATATTCTCACTCAGAAATCAAATTGAAGAATTACAAAAGATTTTGACTTTTCTCTAAGAGAGAAATCAGACTTACATTCCATCAGGCAACAGATGGCATGGCACTCAATTATGGGAAGTAAATTGAATAGCAATACCTAAACAGAATACTAAAAAATAATAATAAGAGGATCAACAAGGAAAAAGATAGAAACAGAATCCTAGTAATATCTAAGAACTAAAATTACAGCATGATATAGATCCTCGACTAATAGAGAAATGGACATTAAGAAATGACTGAGCTTTCTTAAGGCACAAAATAGCCATTTGCACTCTGAAAATGACTCAAAGATTGCATTAGAAGCTCCTTCAATTCAAACAATGGGGGTGTAATAAACTCTTCAACACCACAGACTCTTTACCAAAGGAGCCTCTAGAAATTGTGACTGGTCTACATGGGCATTTGAAGAAGGAACCTGGGTTCCTAGCATAAAGGACAATCAGGAATGTAACAGCTTTTCCACAGCCCAATTAGAACAGAGTCATCTCCTAGGAAGAGAAAAGAGACCAAAACTGGAAGAGATCACCTAAGGTGCCAGAAAATAAAACAGTGGCAGGAGTCCAATAGGTAAAATGAGTACTCTGTAATTGAAGAAAACTTTTCACTTCCATTCAATCCTGCACAATTTAAGTTCTTTGTCCTTTCCATAAGAATTCCATGCATAAGCATTATTTAAAACTTTAAGCAAATAGAAAAAACACAAAAAGCTAAAGTTTGTTTTTAGAGTCAAGGAATATGTCATTCATGCAAGGTTTTTTACAAAAGGGAAAAAAGCAATATCCTTGACAAGATATTACTATATCTTTCATTAGTATACATGTCATAAATATAAAAATGCAACTTGTTAAAGAAGAATCATTCAAAGAAAGGCAAACTAGACATGAGATTTTAAATGAAAACCCACATATTAAATACAAGGTACTAAAAGGTGGCACAATTACAAACCAAATATGTGATCATTTGCACCAAACAAGGCATTGTTAAACTGTCTTGTATTCAAGTCACCACCATCCAAAGCAGAACCAAACCGATCAAGCCACTGAGTTGGGCTTGGGTTTTCGGTCTCTTCTACCCAGTCTGAAGTCATATCTATGTCATCAACAAGAATAGGATCAGCTTCCATGGGCTTCCCTTTCATCCGGCTTGCTAGCTTGAGATTGTAATTTATGTAGAGAAGGTCATTCAATGTCTCCTTATCAAGCCTATTGCGTTTCTCAGAGTGGATCTGCTGAAATGTGCTCCAGTTCCTCTCAAAAGTAGAAGCACTGCAAACTTGACTAAGTATTCTAACTGCTACTCTTTGCAACCCAGGGGCAGAATCACCATACTGTTCCCACCAGAGTCCTGCATGTGTATCTATAGTAAATTATGATTTTCATAAATATAATATATATTTAAACAACTAAGGCAAGCACATATAATGACAAAGCTTGGGCATGGGCACAAGGTTTCAGAAACTAATCCTTGGAAACCTAACATCAATACAATTTTCAGTTTTTCCCACATATAAATTACAGGATATGCTCTGTAAGTGTAAAGTAGGCCCTATGAGCATGCCATACACTGATACACAGGGAGCCTGACGACCATGGGACAAAAAAGTGTGGAAGAAAATGAATTTTGTTTCTGTAACTCAACATGGTTCAAACACATGGATTGCAGTATCCAAGGTGTTATATTGTGAAACAATGAAATAAAAATTAAGATTTATGCTGAAAAGTGTCGGAATGCATAAGAAATGTGTTGACACCACAAACTCTTTCTCACTCCCACAACCCCAGCCATGCATGGGTCAACCAGACCAATGGGCCCCACCAAGCAATCAACATATCCAACACTCAGCCATAAGAAAGTAATCCATCTAATAAATGGGTTTTTTTCCTGGACCTCCAGATGACCGTTCAGGGGAAAATATACCCATGTATGGTTAAGTCATACCACATTACAAGTCAAAAATAGTGATATTGTTAAACAAAATTCATAAGCATCTGGAATCAACATTCACAAGCATGATGTATGCATACCCGGTGAGATTGTATTACGTGCTTCCCTTGCTAGGTTACAACCAAACAACCCCTGTGACTTTTTAAATGCAAATATTTCTCCAGTGATATCATGTCTCAATTCGGGCATCGGGAGTAGTTTCTCCAAAGTAAGAAGGAAGTCTTCTTTTATCATTCCAAGAAATTTAACTTCTGGATTGTACTGGATACTAGGATTCAAAAATGCTGCCGCTGCATGTAGAGGTGAATGGAGATGGCCTTGCCATCTTCTATCCACTATGTCTAAAAATGTCTTGCATTTACTTTCATCCATAATATAATACGTCCTAATAGATTCCTTGGCCTTGGTCATAAACTCATATATAGACCCCACGGCAGGTTTCCCGCCAGAAACTTCCCTCAACACTTTCAGAATGGGCTCAGAAACAGCCACACACTCTTCAACTGCTCTCCAGAATTCATTATCCTCAAGAATGGTAATACATGATATGCTCTGCGGTTTATTGGCATATCCAGTATTAGTTGAATACTCCGGACTATTGAACATATGCTTCAATCTTGACCTCTGCTTCAACATGGACTGCAATGAGAGAAAATTGGATACAGACTTCGTAATACCAGTTCGAACGAGTTCTTGTCCCCCAGTGAATTTTTTCATTAGGTCAAGTATCCATGTGTGATTGTACACAAACCTTGAAATAGTTTGTGCCTGTAAGATGCATCGATTCACCCAATCAATCTTAGAGAAGTCCTCCAAGATCAAATTCAAACAATGAGAAGCACAAGGAGACAAGAAAATGGTGCTGTAGTTCTGCATGATGTGATTCCCTACACCAGAATAGTTCAGAGCACTATCCATGATTATTTGAACAACATTTTCTGGGCCAAAATCTTGAATAACTGAATCAAATAATTCAGCAAGACATTTCGTGTTCTTGAAAAATGTGGACGCATCTACAGATTTGTGAAAGAAGGTTCCAGAAGGTGATGACACTAAGAAGTTTATCAGAGCTCTTGATTTATTATCAGTCCATGTATCTACAATGATCGTACAACCAGTCGTCGCCCACTCTTTCTCAATTTCTTTTGATTGTTGGCCCACTTCATATTTGATCCTATCCAACCATGAGGTCTTCAAGGTTTCTGAGGATGGGCCTCGAAATCCATGACCACATTTTGCTATTGCATCCATCATTAATTGATAAGAAGAAGAACGTGCAACACTGAAGTCCAATTTATTTTCAAAGAAGAACATAGCGATACTTCTCTCTGCATTTTCCCTGTCAAATGAAGATGGGGAAGCCATCTGTGTGCCAGAAGGAAATATTTTTGTGATTGGAGATGTTGCCTCCATAGACATGAGAGGTTTACTCGCAGACATATTTCCAGGAGATTTAGCTTCTGCCAGCCGTTGCTTTTTAGCACTAGCAGTTTCTTTTCCCTCCTCCTTCAATGCTATTATAGCTTTCACTCGATCAGTAACATCATCCCTTACTTTGCTACATGGATGAACACCTTTACTGGGCAGGCGAGAAAGATGGTGCTTCAATCTACTAATGCCCCCATTCAAAACTCTAAGACAAAATTTACATCTCACCTTATTTCCTTCTAACTTCTCACAGTATTCCCAACAGACATCTTTCTCTCTAACCACTACCACAAGATAAATATAGATGAGTCCATTTGTGATGTAGGAGTTCTAATTCCTTTTTACTGATTTATTTGACCTTAAAAAGAAACAATAAAACATCAAACTAGATTTAAGGAGACTGGATCCAATCCAGTGTCCACTGGACCCAGAAAAAGGGTAAAAAAAGTCCAGTCCCAGTTGGGGGAAAACATCATTAAGTTCTTAGGGACAGTGTCTTTTAGCAAATACATGTTAGTACTTTATACCATGTGTATCTACTAAAGCACTTTTCCATGTATTTATCAAAATGCCCTTGCTTTTTATGTGTAGTGCACCCATGGTACTGGACGTTTTTCGTTAAATCCACACAGAACTGGATCCAGGCTCACATTTAAGATGCTCAATGTTCAACTTCAAGAAAAAAAATCACAATAAGAATGAAATTTGCATAAATGAAATATGAACTGCAACTTGATTATGAAACATGTCCTTTACTTCAACTGAATTAAAAAGTGCAAAAGCACACAATGCTTCTCTTGCCACACTTGTGAAAAGAGAAAATATAGCATAGTGCTCAGCAGTCAACACCACCTAAGATGGTAATTGATCCCATCTTTTATCACAACCAATGCACATGTCCATTGATTAAAAACCTTCAATCATGGGCTACAACTTGAAATGGTGACCATATCCAACTATCCAACAAACCCACCACTTGATTCTCACCATATGACCAGGTACTTGCTTTTGGATTGCCACTAATAACATGTAAATCAGTCCAAAGAAAAACTTTTTTGATTGGATATTAAACATCCAATTTCTGTTGCTTTGGGAAAGAGAATACCGATTGATGAGCACAGGGATAAGTTGGTAGGTGGGGACCTGGGAATCATCGTCTTTCCTAGTATGCTAAGGCACTATGCTGTATGACATTGTAATTTCTTTTATAAGTTTATTGATTACAAAGGCACTCTGCCAGATAACACTGCATAATCCATCACAGTAATAAGATTGGAGTAACTTACTGATGATGTAGGAACTGTATTTTCTTCCACTATGCTGACCTAAACAAGCAGTTGACAAAAGATTAGAAAGAAAAGAATTATGAGAGGCTAGATAACTGTTCATACCATGAACGGCCTAAAGAATCAAATATCTCTGCAGAAATATTTAATAACACAAATGCTTAGAGAAATAGCAACAACAGCTCATAAGAAATTCAATACATGTAACTTGCTGCCAACAAGGGCACAGACTTGCAGCTCCCACAAGATAGGACCAAGTATAACACTAGAACTGAAGTACATAATAAACAAATAACAAAGGACAGAAAGAATCAAAGGAATGTGAAAACTGTTAACAGTGAATTAACCAACTCTCTCAAAATCTTAAGGTGTTACGAGATACAGAAATTAATATATTCAACACCCCCCCCTTTAGGAGGAACACTGTTCTCTCCTAGGAATGCTGATGAGGACATGGGAGCAAGGTGGGGCCCATACTTGGCCTTGGTGGAGTCCACACATAGAGTGATTTATAGAAGATGCAATGTTATGTGGGTTTAGTAAGGGTCTTATAAGGGGTAACATTTATTTTATGTGTCTATGTAATAAAGCCAATATTGCCAAGATTTTGGTTGTTTTTTTTAGAGTAATCCCGGTTTTTATGTTTAGCCCACTTTTTCGATGGGCAAAACTTGTTCTTTTGGTTTGATTTTGATGTTGTTAGATAGGTTACTCAATTACTTTTCTAAAGAGACCAAGATTGCACAAATCCGATGTGATTTAGGAAAGTTATGACCAAATTACTAATTTTAACAAGTTTCTAATTGTTTAAGCTTGCAGGCCTATTTAAAGGCAACCCCTCCTCATAATTTTAACAATGAAGTTGAATTTAAAATAAAAAAGGTCTTTGTTTTCTCTCTACAAGAGTGGGAATAATTTTCTCCTCTTCAACCTAGGACCAAGGTTTTAACTTCGAAAAAGGAAGGTGGTTTCCTTCTCCAATTTAGAGAAAGAGTTAGGACATGAGAAAGACTCTATATAAGAGAGTTGCTCGAGAGAAAAAGGTGTGGCCACGGTATGGTTTTGTTCTCCAAGGTTTCCTTGAACAAAACAAAGAAAAAATGGTTTCTTCATAGTGAGAAAATAGGGTCTTCTCTGGTTTGAGGGAGAAGGTGAAAAGGGTGTTCTTCATTGTTTAGAGAGAGATGTACAGGTGTAATGGGTTCTCGGGTTTTCTTGGGGCTCAGGATTGAGCTGAGAAAAAAAGAGTCTTTCAATTGTAACTTATATTTCTCTGATTCAATGTGAAAAAGGGACAGCACATGTAGACATAGGCCAAAGAGCTGAACCATGTAAAATCCTCGTCTTGTGTGTGTACTTGTTGATTTCTTTGCAGCAACAGATACTTCCATACATCCAACAATCTTTAGAAGACAAATTCAAGTGTCCAAAAGCTGTTATACCTGGGCATACACATAAAAATAAACTTGAAAAACACTTTAATAAGTAAAGAGAACCTATTATTGTCCCTTTAGCAATAAAAAATATCTAGAAGACATCAGAAAATGACTTCAAAAGTTCCTCCTACACCAAAGCATGAGGTTGATACAAAGCGGCTCAAACTCTGGCTACTTCTAACCCAAGTAACAAGGACACTAATATGAGTGTCAGTGTCCATCACAGAATCGGGGTGTCCAACACGGCACCTGCTGTGAAAAATACGTAGGCTTATACAGAAAAGGAAGTGCCAATGTTGGTGTCTAACATGGACACCGGGTGCCTGACACAGCAAGGTTTCCTTGTTACATAGCTTCTAACTTAACAGAGAACCTAAATGAGTACTTACACTTCTTAAATTTTCAAAGTTCATTATAAAGAGAAAAAACTGCAATTGTAAAATATGATCCCAATCGTAGAAGAAATTCGCATAGTTAACTTCTCATAGTGGTTAAAACTGTTGGTATCACCATCATTGAACCACAGACATTTGAATAAGGTGTTAGCCTCCAATGAATGCAGTTAAGTGATTGAAGCACCCTCCAAGCATCAGTAATCATTGTTTCCACATTCATATGTGCTTAAAAGATATAACCTGCCCTAGCACAGATTCCAAGCCAATTCCAGCTAATAGATAAGGATCTAATGCCCTCATCAACACATTTAATCATGTTACTGAAAACTGAATCACATTCCACATTTAAGAGACATCCTCAACATTCTTCAAAAATCCAAATAGCTTCTTGTAAATCTCTATCCCTGCTTTACTTGATCCTTCCAAACCAACTTCACCCCCAAATTCCATATCTAAAATGATAAATATATTGAAAATCCCCATATTTGCCACAAAGAACCATCAATTTCAATTGAAGGAAGCTTTCTAGAGCCACTTCTCCAATGGTTTATTGCAAAAGGCTCCATTTATTGATACCATCTTCCAATCTATAGTTCGAAAATATTGTACGGAGTGCCATTCTACTTTGGAGTTGGGTGATTCCAAGATATTTCTAGTCATCAATTAGTTTATCCCATTTATTTTAAATTAGTAATGCTATTTTATAAAAACCAAAACAGACAAAAAAAAGAAGAGAAAATGCATGATGAATACATTCCCCCAAAGGAAAAAAAATCCCCTATCTGAATAGGGTCAAATACCACTCGAAACCAATCTTGGTGCTTCATCCCTTAAAATAAAGGAATATGAGATACCCGTGTGATGCAGAATGCGAAACAGCTCGTGTTTATGGGTTTATAGATGGGTGTTTTGAGTTCAATATTTTTGTATGCATATAATTTTTAATTTTTTCAGTTTTAAGTTAGTTTAAGTTAATTTCTCGTTAGTCAATTTGAGGGTTCTTAGTTATTTCCAAGTATAATAGGTTTATTTAATTTTTAGGAAAGTGAAATATCTATTTCCGTCACTTTTCTTTAGGCCCTATTTTGGAAGGCTAATACTTGCCCGTTTGGCCTTATTTTGGTGTCTTTCGAAAGGTTATTCAATTACCTTTCCAATGAGTCCAAGATTTTGCAAATCCAATGAGATCTAGGAAATTAATGACCAAATTACTGAAGGGATATCAGTAAGTGACAAGAGTAGAATTCTTAGAAAATTTTATTTGATATGTTTTTAGGAAAGTTTTAAGTTTAGTATTGTTTGGTTTACAAGTTTAGGTTTTGAGTAGCTTTCTTATTTTAGCAAGTAGAATCTTGAATATTTATTACTTTGTAATACTTGAGGATCAAGTTTAGGAAATTAGAAAGTAGCATATTGGGAAGGAATGTGGGTTTCTAAAAACTCAGATTTTGTGCTCTTATTAAACACCCCAACCCCAATGAATAAAATTGAAGATTGATTATTATTTAGTAAATTGCTAAAGCTCTTGGAAGTGTGATTGCCTCTAACCCAAGTTGTGATTGCCTAGTTCTTTACTTCTAAGGTATGGTTGCCTTAATCTCTAGGTGTGATTCCCTAGATTCTTCTCTTTCTCTATTCTTATTCTTTATTATTCTGTTATTTTTTCTACTGCAATTCGTTCTACATTACCGTGTTACCTGGGCATTGGTTTTATAATGGATTTTATGCCCACTGTAATTTCATTTTTTAAGTGCATGTGTCATGTCCATAACATAGCTTATTTTGTAGATTTTTTTTTTTTTTTGGAGACTTTGCTAATTTTGTAGTGTTAGCAATAAATCCCATAACTTGTTTTTTTTATAACAGCAGTCTGAAGAACAGTAATAACTGTTTTCATACCCATTACTTTAGAATCAACCATATTCTTTGAACTATTACAGTCTCTTTGTTTCCACAGTTCCTGCAGCAAGAAGAAAAGAATTTTCTGTAAAATGCATTCTCATGCACCACAGGGATGGCAATTGTGTTATGCGGAAAACCTAGATTTGGGATCGTATGCAACAAAATACAAGAGAGAAAATAATGCAAACAGCAATCACACAACAAGAACAAGACGATTTACATGATTCGGCTTGAAGCTTACATCCACGTGCGAAAACGGCGAGAGAGCTTTCACTATGAGCAAAAACAGATATTATAATGAACAGTGTGATGGCATGGAAATCAAGAAACCTCCCAGACCCCAAATCGGATCTAAAATACGGGTCAAATATTTCAGTTCATATTCGAGTTTTTCTTAGGATCGTCATCCGGGTTACATCTCCAGTTGAGTTCAAGACTCTAACCCAACCGATTGAAATGTACAGATTATACATAAAGGTACACAACACACCTTTTATATCGGGGAGTGATGTCCCCATCTTTTGTACAGTTCTGTTACTTTAACATACTTCAATTAAGTTCTATTATCTTTTACCAAAAAAAAGTTCTATTATCTACCCCAAAGATGGCACCACAAGTATCCAAGGCTGACTTCCTGCTAACTCCACTACAGTCAGACTAGTAGAACATAACAAAAACCAAGCAAGCTAGACATTTTTTTAAAATCAACCTGGTTTCCAAACAATGAAGAAAAAATGGATAATTAACTCTAACTATTAATATACTTGCTTTGCTAATACATATAGGATTCAAAGATAACCATCCGGCCAGCAAGTACAACAAATATATAAGCTGTCAAGCGATGGAACTATAAAAGCCCAATATCCAACCCAGGATGTCCTTCATCTTCCACTATCTCCTACAAAACATGTATCATCAAAAAAAAAAAAAAAAATTTAAAATGACAGGCAGTTGACCCAGTTTAGAGCCTTAGACTAAGGCAAACAATTAGGGTAAGGTCTCCAAATGCAATGCATTAAAACAAGAATACCTAAATGACAGGCCAAAATCTCTTCTCTTCCCTTCCTCTTCATTGAATTCAACAAACAATTAACACTGAATCACCCCAATGACCTCTAAAAATTGAATTTTTAGTAGAAATGGTCAATATCACTTGATCTATTGACACCAAGCACAACCGATAGACTAATTCAGTCCTAATTAAGCCTTTTAATTTCTTAAAATTTCAGTCACCAAAATTATGAAGTAGATTTAAACTCCTCTTTCTTTTTTTCTTTTTCTTATTTGTTGGGTTTATATAGGAGTTATTGTAGCTGAATTTAAAACCCATCAAGGGTTCGTTTTATCCATTTGACCCTTAAACTTCAGCTTATTTTAGAGAAACAAATCTAAACCCACAATTCTGAAACGCAACAGAAACTGAGAAAACAAACTCATTCAGCAATTTTAGTCACCAAAATTCTGAAGTAGATTCAAACTCCTCTTTCCTTTTTCTCTTTCTTATTTGTTGGGTTTATATAGGAGTTCTTACAGATGAATTTAAACCCATAAAGGGTTCATTTTGCGCATTTGATCCCACAATCTTCAGCTCATTTTAGAACCAAATCTAAACCCACAATCTGAAACATAACAGAAACTGAAAAATCAAACTCATCCAACAATTTCAGCTTGAAATCACACTAACCCACATCTCAAATTCTTCCATATAACCCTAGATGCCATGAATCTTAGCAAGAAACCTTCAAACTTCACAACATACAAAAGTAAACAAGAAAAAAATAAAAATAAAATACCCCCCCAAGAAAGAAAAAACAGAAAAAATAAACAATCGACAGACAAAAAAAATCGAGAATTAAAGAAGTTGAAGATAGACAAAAATCACATCTAAAGCTTTTGCCATGATCAAGATCTAAAATTCTATTCGTGAATGATTGTATGAAAAACAGAAAATCACTTTCCCTCAATTTATGGATGAGGCGATTTCAAAAAAGGTTGAAAACTGGTAAAGTAATCATACCTGATGATCGAAAAAAACAAACAAAAAAAATAAAAATAAAAGCATCTATACCCTAAAACAAAAAAAACAAGAAG
Organism: Platanus orientalis; assembly: GCA_025762735.1. NCBI lineage: Eukaryota > Viridiplantae > Streptophyta > Magnoliopsida > Proteales > Platanaceae > Platanus > Platanus orientalis. The sequence goes on along the minus strand of JAOXJP010134303.1, from coordinate 504 downwards.
CCTAGCTCTCTCCTTCTTAAATCCAACCTATTACCCATGAATTTTCATTATAAAAATAAAAAAGAAAGAAAAAAAAGAACCAGGGCAAAATAATAATATCGTTAACAGGAAAGAAACGTATATATGCTAAAATCCAGAACAAGAACAAAACCAACCAAAATTAATTAATTAATAAAAGAAACATCCGTGGACCCAAAAAGCCTCGAATCATCCAACCATAAGCTATAGACATAAAACTCGCAAGAAGCCCTAAAAATTCATAACAAAAACTAGAAATTTTTGAAACTTTAAAAATTCATAATAAAACCTTTCCATCAAATAAAAACTCACTTTTTAGAGAAAGCTACAAAGCTTTGTCGTCAGACAGAGTCTTGGTGCTTCATCGCCGGAAGGGAGAACGGGGGAAACAGAGCTTTATTGCCAAAAGTGAGAACGAGGGAAGATAGAATTCATGAGGGAAAGAAAACGCGAAAAAGAAAGAAGGGGAAATAATAGGGAAAGGGG
>JAOXJP010134282.1:0-13517 GCA_025762735.1 Platanus orientalis | reverse complement strand
GATACATTGTCCCCAATACATTGAATTTATTGGTGAGGGTCCCCAAAGCCTCTCATTACCATGCGGGGCGTGACATAAGTGTGTATTAATATTTTGTAAAAAAAATATTATTAAAAAAAAAAAACCATCTTAAGGATTAGTTGGGGTAGTGAAAAATGGCCGATACGAATTACCTATCTAATAGAAGGTCTAGAAGGGCAATGCCATCACTCCACGAGCCTAAAAGAAACAAGATTTAGCCTTGTCAAGTGAAGGGATAAAGACCATTTTATAGCTTTTAATCCTATAAGAAATACTAAAATAAATAGTTATAGTGAGATTGGGACTAAAGATACACTTATCCCACCTAAGAGATCAACAAGGCCATCAATCTAGACATTAAGATGATCTTAACCATTTTGATTTTATTCTATTCCTTCTGGACTATTGAAATTATCCCAAAACTCACAAAATAAAGTCTTTCCTACCGAATGGTCAAAAGTCAACGATCATGGTGATTTTTGGCCTTGGGAATCTCCTGAGTAGGGCCACATGGATGCTGGATCCCAAATCACTGTAGGCTTGACAAGTGCCCATACTTTTGTGCTTATGGGCCATTTTTGAGAAAAGGAAAGCACAGTTTTTGTTGTAATTTAATCTTATTGCTATAAGAAAGCTATTTTTTTTTTAAACCAGTTTTTTTCAATTCCAATAAGATTTAATTCCAAACTTATATTATTAATACAACTTTCATCATTTATCCTTGCAAGTTTCTACTAACATGTGATAAGGCACTCCATGCAGAATTTTAAGGCGGGTATGGACTGAGTTGGCCCAATCAATATGACTCCAAGTTTGGACTCGAGAAACAAACGAGCTAGACATGAATATCTTGTCTGCTGAATGTGTGTGTGTGCAAAGAAGAATCCTGCTTTATTGAGCTTATGCTAGAAAGACTGGCCTGGTTTACACACCTGTGAAAACGGAGGCCTATCAGAACAGTAAAACCCTGGTTGACAGGCTTACAATCGGGTGATCCATGAGATTTGTTAGGATTTTTCTAATAGTAAGTGCAGGCACTGACCCAAACCAGAACAACCAGATCAATGGCACCTGATAACCAAAATCTGGGCCCTAAATGGATCAATCTGGTCCTAAGCCCCAATATACTTAGTAAATGAATTAACCCATTCAACTGGCTGATTGGAGTACTAGACAAACTGTTAAAACAGACCAGTTTAATCTTTGTGCTGGAACTAAGATTAAATCTTTTATTTATTTATTTTTTTCTTCTTTATAAGCATTAGATCTTTTATTTTTAATCTCATGTTGAAGAACCCATGTTAATGGGTAAGCCTGCTGATTCCAATAAGATTGGATTTTGGAGCGACCTTCCGTGGGGTTATCAAAATAAATTAAAATAAAATAAAAAGGAAAAAAGAAGAATCTAGTTGAATGATCTGATCCATTGCAATAAGGAGCTTTCTGAAGCTAGAAATCAACCAGAGTGGAAGATTGCAACTATCCAACCTGTAAATTTCTTTTTAAGAGCCAGCCTGTTGTCACTATCCAGAAGAGAATGGTCAATCAGATAGTACAAGCATGATGACTTATTAAGGATTGTGCTCCACCCAAGATCATAATGTTATTTAAGTTGGTTTGAAGGATTAAAAATATACTTACAGTTTGATTTTTCAACATTCACTCATTAGATACAAGAGATAGGATTCATCAAACACATTTTACATGTAGACTCCTACCATACAACAAGCTCTATGAATATGAAAGTTGGAATTTCAAAGAATGAAAAGGAGTTACACTTGCTTGAGTTACTATGAGATCAGAAATACCCTCAGTTCATCTCTATCTCCTCTCGTGATGCGAGTATCGGCATCAAGATACGTAACTTCAAATTCACCACTTCTTCTATTGGATGAAGGCCTTAATGCATCTGGAATTTGAGGCAACTCAAGTGGTGGCAGCTGTGACAAGTTCCCAGTTGTCTTTACAATCGTTTTCTCAAACGTTATTTTTACCTTCGCAGATCCTGTACACATTCAGCAATCAACATTTTTCAATATCTTCAGCATCTACTAAGAAAAAACAAATTGAAAAAGAGCTGTTGTTGCTGCAATGCTTAGGACTTCATTTTCCTTGTGATTTGTCACAGATACGCTGTGCAGAAGCTGTTCTAGTAATCTAAAATGATTTTCATAAATCCCATAATTTTAGATAACTATAAATCAAACAATTGACTAGGAAAAAAAATGCTGCCAGACCAACCTAGGAGTTCAAACTTGTGTGCTAATGTGGCTGTCACTCCCATAGGAAGCCATGGTGTGAATAATTGAAGCTCCACTATATTATCAAAATCTTTGCTCAAAATATCAATCCGTTGAAAAACCTGCTAAACACAAATAAGTCAAATTTGATGAATTAAAAATTTTCAATAGTTCTGTAGTAATTTTTTAACCCACTTATTCAGTAGAGTGTGCACTTTGATTGAGACAGAAAATGCTTGGGGATTAGAACTAGACAGGAACAAATAGAAGAAAGGTATATAAAACACACCTGGCCAAGAGTTATTGGCAGAAACACTCCTGTGAGGGGACCAGGACCGCTCCTACCTAGAGTATGAGATGCGAATGCACTGCTGTATATCAACTTCCATCTCCCTTGGATTTTATCAAGATCAGTCGAGAGGTCCACAAGCCCTCCTGCAGCTTCAAGCTCCTTGGCAGCAGCTTCTGCATTTTTTAAATCTTCTTCATTTGCAGCAAGACCTCTGTTCAGCCCAGAAATAGCAATCTGCATTTAAATACCTCTTACGTGTTGAGAAAGAAACTTACTATTTTAGAAATGCATAACATAGAGCATGTGTATGTATAACACCAACAGAATATCCAGTAACTTAATTCAAAACCTACAGTTACAGCTTCACAGATATGAGTTGAAAGAGTTAATGCTTTTGGGCAGTAGAACTGATCTAACCCCATAGTTATGACAGGGATTTCTGGCTGTTGGTTGCAAATGTTGAAGTTATGACAGGGATCTGTGGCTGTTGGTTGCAAATGTTGAAGTTTGTTAGCTTCACTTTCTTCTATAAATTTCGTGGAAGAAAAATGAAGCCAACTGTTTAGTCAGGTAAGAGAACTTGTAATTGTAAACTTTACTTGAAGAACACACCAATAACAGCCCAAAAATGGGCAACTGTTTCCTCTTCTCATCAACACATAGTCTTCGAGTTTGAAGAAAAGGATGATGCCCGAAAACCCACTCCACCACCATTATAATCAATGACCACATCTTTTCTCATATATCAATTGAAGCAAAAGTGTATTGGCTCTCATACTCTGTCTGCATTGACCCCTAAAGGCAGCATTTTCCTTTTTTTTACCAAAATATTTAAATTTTGCACCTCACCCCCCCCCCCCCCCCCCCAATTCTTTTGAGGACAATTTACACTAAGATCTCACTCCTCATGCTTAAAGACAAAGAGAAGACATTAAACAGCTAGTTATACTGATGTAGGTACAAACTCTATACAAAAAGAAGTGTAAGCATTATATTAGGGCCATCTATCTTTTCTTCATTTGCAATTGCATACATTTAGGAGAATCTGATGCTCCTCATTAATGGAAGTATAAGTCTAAACCTCTATCATCTGAACAAAGTATTAGAGCCCTAAATCCTCCTCCTGGATTCTATGTAAATGCCACTGGAAACCTAAGTTCCTGAATTCCCATTTTATAGTCCCACATTATAATACCCACCTTGTCACACTACCACACAAATGATCCTGCAATCTTTTACGAAACTTGTCAAAATAAAAAAATATAAATTCATCCCACTACAGTAATGAATTATTAATCATTGCCATGTTCTCATATTATACATTGTCAAATTGGTTTCTCTTTCATCTTCAATGCACATTTTATATAAAATTTTATTTTCAGTGCCCTGATCACCCTTAATAATGTTGAATCTCTACCATAGAATCCATCACTAAATTAAATGGCCAACATCAAGGTAATTGAAACTCTGCTAATTGACCGCCTTTCACAATATGCAACTCCTGACTGACTTGGTGGATCATCAGTCAAAGATTGTCTGCATGTTTCAAAGGGTTTCCATGGTTAAACCCTTAGCTTTGATGTGTCCTTGTAATATTGGTTTCAACCAGTAAATTTTCAAGACGAAACACCCAACGAGAGTAAATTTCCTTCGAGACCAAAATGTAGACATGGTCAACTGAACTTGACATGGTATAAATGTTGAGAAGTTTACACAAGGCTTCTAAAGATGAAAACACCTCAACTGCTGCCTAATTCAAGCTTGATCCTTTCAGTAGAGAACCATTTGGTAGTGTACGAGGTTTGACTCATTACTTAAGCATGATTTCTTGATGTCATCTGCTTATCCCTCCAGCACTACCTAGGGAATTGCTAATTGCACAGGTCTTCATGCTTCTTGTTAGGCCACTACTAGCTTTGAATTTATAGGTGTTTTTTTTTTTTTTGCTATTTTTCTTTGTGTGTATCTGTGCAAATTTCTAGTCATGATGCCATGCTTTTTGCTTACAGGGAAGTTTATTTTGTGCACTGTATTTTCATAAGATGAATGTGATATGGAATGCATTGAGATGATTCATATTTTCATTTGGGAGGAATGATCACCATGTTGTTACTCTCCTTCACCTGTTATCCGAGCAGCTTATCCACTAAATCTATGTTATTAGCAGAATTTGCGCTTTGCAATGATGCAAATTCCAACTTCTCAGCAATCAGTTGACACTATTGGGGACCCCAAAAAATTTGATAACTGGACTGTTGGTGTGGAACCTGATGGAGTGGAGAAGCAAAAGGAAGGAAAGCCGGACCGGATCAATCCAGTGGCAAAAACTCAGTTGTGAACTGAGATAGAAGATCCGTGGAGAAGAGGAGCTCTTGTTTAAGTTCGACCTCTATGATGCATATAATGTGTCTACTGTTATTTAGGGTTAAAATAAGAAAAGAAGAGAGAAAAGAGAGTGAGTTTTGTGTGGTCTTGTGAGAGATTGAGAGAGAGAGAACTCTTGTAATCTTCCAAGAATAGTGAAACTTTCTCTATTGCTCCATGGTTTTTCCCCAACTTGGGTTTTTCATGTAAATCTTGTGTTTTGTGGTGTGCTTGTGGTTGTGATTTGTTTTGTCATTGATTGTTATTGCTTTCATCTTGTTTGGTTTGATTGGTAGGCTATTGACATTGATAAAGTATTTTAAAATTAAAAGGCAAGATGCCTTGTGCAAATGAAGCCTGAAAAGCCATTCACACAAAGGCATGGCAAGTCCCTCTCTCTCTCTCCTTTTGTCTCATGTGCACATAACCCAATGTTTCTCTCTCTATCCTTTAGCTGGTCAAACTTGACATGCTCCTTCACATAGGCTAATGGGACAAGAGAGGAAAAGTTGTCCCCATCACCTAGGAGAGAGAGCTAAGGCTCCCAAGGGATGGCAAATGAACCCATTCGCAAGCCTTTCTCTCCCCTATATAATGTGTGTATAAAGCACAATGTAAAGAGAGAAAATTCTGGCAAACTAAGGGCATCACTAGAGAGAAGAAAGAGGAAGAAAGGGAGAAGAAGACTGGTTGCATCCACAGCAAACCAGGAGCAAAGAAGAAAAAGAGAGGAATGGGAGGTGGCGCACCTCCATGGGAAAATACAAGTTGCGAACTCTGAAGAAAAGTTGTGTACAAACGTCAATGAGCTAAAACTCCACTGTCTTCCTCCTCTTCTTGCTGCACTGGAAACCGGCGTCCAAATCTTGGCATGCTCGAATCGGGTATCAATCTCTTAAGAGACTAATGTCTGGTTCTTAAACGACACTCTCCATGATTGGCACTCTCACTTGTGAGAATTCATGTGCAACCGCAGATGAGCTTCCTTTTGAAGATCAATGCTCTCACTCGCGAGAGATTAACTTGATCTTCTTGAGATGATTACCTATTCATTTACGTGCTTGTAATAGCGTTATGCTGTCGGATTTTTTGGAAAACATATGAATCCTAAACTAATAAGTTTTTGGAAAAACCCGACTTTAAATATGGGCTTGAGTAATCTATGAGGTTTGTTCGTCGTTGGCGACCCGTGCAAGTTTGTAGAGAGATAAGGGTTCTACCCGTGCTAGATTGTATCACAGAGTTAGCTTGACTAAAATCCCTTGTACATTAATGGAAGGCTTCGACTACCTTCAACAAACATGATAACGATACATTCTAGTTTCAAATGAACTGGTTTAGACACTAAGGTTAAAAACAACTTGTAATTTGCAACTAAACACAGTGCGCGAATAACTAAAGCCAAAGTACACAAATGACTAAGTCTAAAGTGCGTGAATAACTAAATCTAGAATGCGCGAATGATCAAGTCCAAGGTGCACGAATGGAATTAGTCTGAGCTATTCGCAAGTAAGCTACTCACGAATGAGCCAAATCGCACAAGCTCACAAATGACTGGTTTTGCGAATGACTCCCTAAGATGTCACTATTGTATTAATGATAATTGAGAACTAATCAAACATAATTATTATTTTAATCATTTCTCAAAACTAACAATTTGAAGGTAGATCCCATTCGCGTGGTGAAATCGAACTTATCGGGTCTAACTCTTAATGAGTTAAGCCGGTTCAAAGGGGATTAGAGTAAGGGAACAACAAAAATCTAGATTTTTATCTATGTGACTACAAGTCAATTTTATTTGACTTATGAATTGAACTATGTTAGTTGTGAAAAGTTGTCACTACACTCACATGCGTTCAACCTATAAACCCCCCACATATTGACAATACGATATGGGTATTGCACCATGCCTTGGAGCGTCATAAACGCTTATGAATCATGCTGTGAGTAAGACATATTCATACTGCTAATATGGAATGTATTACTTCATAGTTAGCTATTGACTGTGTGTCTAAGATAAAAGACCATGTCAGGTGTATTCGGTTTTCTATATAGAAAACCAAGATTGTTCAGGTCTATGGGGATACTCTAAAAACAATATGCTTTGTAAGGAGCTGAATATGAGTTTCCACAGGAAACTATGACATGCCCATCTTAGGTTGGTAAATGATGTGGATGTATTATGTCTAGGACGTGTAGCCTAATGGGACATTATGCTGTAGTTGAATCGTGCCATCTCATGCGATGAGACATTAATTAGTGACATTCAAAAGGCCCAATATGGACTTATAAGTTCAAACACAACTTGTCACTAATTAAGAGTCATTGAACACCTAGAGTGTGATGTGATACCCTCGTAATGATGATGAAAGGTCAATCCAACCTCTAACATTGAAGAATGTCATTCTTCATGGCTTGTGCATTGGCATAAGGTTTAAAATAATTCAATTATCATCGGTGTCTACGTGATTCATCATTTAAATGACATGAATGTGTTCTACCTCTATAATTGGGATGAATGAAGAGACATGATTGAAAAGGATTTTCTCTCTAGAATTGTCATACTCTAAGTAATTCCTGTAAGATTGATCACCTTCAATAAGTTTTAGTTGTAATTGACATCCGAGAGACCATCATCTCAAGTGCTAGATTAAAGCATGTTCAGACTCAACATTGTGATTGAATCAGACAAGTGATCATTGACCAAACCTTATGTATTCATTGACTAGGGTTTTACCATGTCCAAGTTAAGTTGATACATAACAACTTGGGACACAAAGGATAATCAAATATCTAAGAATACTGAGATCATGAAAATCGCAATGAATTGTCATCTGAAAATTAGCATTCGGAAGAACTCATAGCTTCCATGACTCGATTTCAAGATTGTTGAATTTAGTCGAGATTGCGTTTTCTAAACTCTATAAATTCTAGGTATACTCAGAATTGTGTACTAACTCTTATACTCCACACTGGATGGAGCTATAGGGAAAATATACCGCATTTCAACGAAATGGTAAATGCAATGATAAGAATTCATAACAAATTGTAGATGCATAATCTTACTTTCTGCATTATACCAGATAAAGTTCCTATTTAATTTATGTAATTCCATGTGAGCTTTTTACATGGAAAGGGAGAAAATTCAAATATGAATTAAATGCTGGAACTGCATTTCTCTATAATATAAAGGAATTGATTGTGAGATACGGATACAATAAGACTTAAATGTACAAATCAAATTTTGTGCAACATTACCCTTCTTCTAGACCTAAGATCGTATAGAATGAATTTTACTCATCAAGGGCTTAGAAATAATGGGGGTAATTATACAATATCTAAAAACCCGAGAGTACCCAAGGTTTTGCTGATGTCTATCTCGGAAGAAGTCCAAGACATTTAATTAACTGAAATTGCTACTAACAATTCAGATTGTCTAATAAAGGGAGATCTTGATACCCACCATGCAACCATTTAGTGGTATGATGTAATCCTTTGGATGAATACGGTGGATAACGTATTACTCTTGATAAGACAAGAGCTGAGGATCCTCCTAAAGGGTAAGCTAATTTGGATGAATATATACATTCAATCCTAATGAAGCAGTTGAAAATCGTGTTATCAAGATTGCTCAATTGGTCATCATCAAGTATACTAAAGGCTAAGAGATTAGCTCAGTAACCTGTGCCCTTGGAATCAACCACCGTTGAATGGTGATGGTCTAGAGACAAGAAATCTCTTGACGCCAAATCATGGGAATGAAAAATACTCTCTCACGAAAAGTGAAATGAGAAAATTCACATGCAATTAATTAAATGAAAATCATGCTTTAATAAGCGTGAAACTGTTAAGATCTTCATAAGAATCGAAGTGGCTCCCCACCTAGCTTTATGAACTATATGGAAGTCTTACATTGGCAATGGACTCAAAACTCATTAATTAGACATGTATGTTCACTCTAAGTCTAGCAATGAGATGCATGTGACGTAACTCCCTAATCGAGAATCCTCTGTCAATGAAGTGATATGAATGACACTGGGAATTGTCGAAATAACTCTACGTATTTACCTACCTATGAAAACATAAGGAATTTTTTTATTAGTTTAAGCATGTACTGAGTGAAAACCCTTAGAAAGTTTGATGTACACTACATGTATCAGCAACTATTTCAAAGTACACCAACTATAAGCTGATAACATTGTGTTCACCAACTATGAGCTGAAGTCAATTGTGAATAGGTTACAAACCAATCATAGGAGAATACCAACTATGAGCTGATGACACAAGCCTCTGATCAAAGTCTAATGACCAATAGATAAAGTGTATCATAATACTCAGATAAAGTACGATGTTTTAGGCATATGATGATTACGTCAAACATATGACTAATGTACTACTGAGTCGATACACTAGGGATTCATATAGAAAAAACTAGATTGCTAAATCTATGTTTGTTCAATATGCGCAAATGCTATGAACCGTAAAATCCATCTACAATGAATCTACCGATATCCGAACAAAACAAAACTACCTATTGTACAAATTCAACACCTAAATTCATGTCTTCTAAGATAGGAGGTAAAACTCCATGAAATCTAGAAGAGCAGAATTTCTAACCAAGTCATTAGAATCAGAGTATAAGATTTTTTCATGGATGTGTCATCGAGAATAGTGGTTGTGAAGCTAACCAATGGACGCACTAAATTAGATAAAGCCTTCAAAGGCTATAACCACTTTAGATGATCCAGGCTTGTGATGTCTGATGAAGGGAAGTGTCAAACATGACAAGTGTCATGCTTGAAACACGTGATGAGCCTCCTAGGCCAAATGCTTGATGACTAATTCTGTGAGAATTCCAGACATTTTTGTCTGATGCACATGGTAAGTTTTCTAGGTCAATATACCTAATGGACACTAAATTGTAGTATTCTAGGTCCATGAGCCTAAAGGACACTAGCAACAAAATCCAAGTTTTATACTTGAAGAACTTAAATGTCAAGAGTTTGCAGGTGACATACCTGAACCACGAAACAAATAAATTAACTCCAATTTCAATACGGGGAATGCATGCATGATAAAAGGGTTTATATAAGGATGACGACGTGACATAATCTAAACGTGTAAAGCTAATGAGATGGTTGACCTGAGAAACAAAGGCCCTAGCTGGAATTAAAACCTCCAACACATCGAGGGGAATGGGACTGTTAAGCCTTTAAAGATGTATCTAGTAGACACTCAACCTAGCTGTCCAAGGTTCAATGGTAAACCAACTTAGTTATCCAAGGTTCAATGGGAAACTAACCTAGCCGTCCAAGGTTTAACCGAAAAACCAACCTAGTCATCATGGTTCAATGGGCAAACAACCAAATATAATCCACTTGCAAGCACAATTTCAATTAATGAAATGTGTCCCTTCCTATGGTGAGCCTACAGATGGTTTTTCTCGTAGATGACAAATGAGATGTTCATACAGAAGGTTGTACATATAGAACATGCGTTTGATTACTTGCAGATGATGAAGGATGAGAACGCGGTGGTTCTCTTAATGAGATCTAGTCCCAAATTTGGGATTGAGCTAATATAGGCCATTGATAGAAACTCATATTTCTGAGTATGGAAGCTAGTAACTTCTTATGAGATTAAGGCTGTTGCTAGAACACTTTGGTAAATCGGGATAATACATAGACCTTAAAGCATGTATCTATAAATAACTGAACAAAACCTCACTAATGGAGGGGCTATGCATGTGATAAGTTGGTTTTATCAACAAGAATGATTCAAGGTTGATCCACCGAGACTCAGATGGATTACAGCATGTTTACACTAAAGTGTGGGTTCAAGTCTTACCACCTACACCTATGCGTGGCGACCTCTCTCAATGCCCATTAAATATCTGTTTTCAAAATTTTAAAATAAGCGAAGGATTGTTAAAATATTTTAAAATTAAAAGGCAAGATACCATATGCGAATGAAGCTTGAAAGGCCATTCGCACAAAGGCATGGTGAGTCCCTCTCTCTCTCCCTTTGTCTCATGCACAAATAACCCAATGTTTCTCTCTCTATCCTTTAACTGGTCAAACTTGACATGCTCCTTCACATGGGCTGATGGGACAAGAGAGGAGGAGCTGTCTCTGTCACCTAGGAGAGAGAGCTAAGGCTCCCAAGGGTTGGCGAATGAACCCATTCACAAGCCTCTCTCTCCCCTATATAATGTGCATATAAGGCACCATGTAAAGAGAGAAAACCGTGGCAAACTAGGGGTGTCACCAAAGAGAAGAAATAAGAAGAAAGGGAGATGAAAACTGGTTGCATCCACTCCGAACCAGGAGCAAGCAAGTAGAAGGGAGGAATGGGAAATACGGAGTTGCAAACTCTGAAGGACGGCCGTATACAAATGTCAATGAACTAAAACTCTATTGGTTTCCTCTTCTTCTTACTGCACCGAAAACCAGCGTTCAAATCTTAGCATGTTTGAACCAGGTATCAATCTCTTAGGAGACTAATGTCTAGTTCTTGAGCGACACTCTCCACGATTAACATTCTCACTTGTGAGAGTTCACGTGCGACCGTGTACGAGCTTCCTCTTGAAAATCGATGTTCTTGCTTGCGAGAGATTACCTTAATCTTCTTGAGATGATTACTTGTTCATTTACGTGAACCTGTAATGACATTATGCTACCGGATTTTTTGGAAAACGGATGAATCTTAAATTAATAAGTTTTTAGAAAAACTCAACTTTAAATATGAGCTTAAATAACCTGTGAGATTTGTTTGTCTCTGCCGAACCATACAAATTCATAGAGAGATAAGGATTCTATTGCTAGGTTATATCCTAAAGTTAACTTGGCTAAAATCCCTTACACATTAATGGGAAGCCTTGACTACCTTCAAAAAACGTGATAACGACATCATCTACTTTAGATGAACTGATTTAGACACTTAAGTTAAAGACAACTTGTAATTTGCAACTGACCTCAAAGTGCGCGAATGACCAAGTCTAAAATGTGTGAATAACCAAGTCCAAAGTACGCGAACGGAACTAATCTGAGCTATTCACAAGTAAGCTGCTCACGAATGAGCCAGTTCGTGCAAGCTCACGAATGACTGGTTTTGCGAATAACTCCCTGAGATGTCATTGTTGTTTTAATGATAATTGAGAACTAATCAAACTTAATTATTGTTTTAATCCCTCCTCAAAACTAACAAACATAACTTCCCGACATTGACAACCTACAAGTTACCTGTTCTTAGAATCATCAACGTGCTGATGAACTCAAACAAAACTAAGCACAAAAATATAAAATTAATCAAAAGCAAGTCAAAGATCAACGTTGTCACCAATCAGCTGAACCCAGATAGCTCCTCAACAATACAACCGAATTTAAATCATACCTACCTTACTTCAAAGAGAAGAGCACGATTTTACAGAAAAGTAACCGTCAGAAACACACAATATGTCAAAATCAATTCACTGATCAAACCAATCAATAATTCCAAGAACAAGCTCCGACCAACAAATATTAGGCCTTGTTGGTTGCCATGAAAAGGTTTTCTCATGATTCTTTTCTTTCCCTTTCTTGCGGGATTTTCTTTTCTATTCTTTTCTATACAATTCAAGGCAACCAGACTGGGCCTTTTACTCTCTTAGGGACTTATTGGCATGAGCTCAAGACTGAGAAATACCAATTATCAGGGGGCAAAAATTGAACTGAGCCCAAGTCCAAGACAAAACCACTCACCAATAATTTGAGCTTCAAAGAAGCGACAACCTCAGGCTTCGTATTTTCGGAATCGGGAGATTCCGGAGGGTCAAGAGACGGTGTTTCATCGAGGGTCGAACTCCGAATTAGAGTTCTCTTCGAATGGTTCCACTGCTGAGGTGGGTATGCAAGCTTTTGCGTTTTAGGAGAAAACGGTTTGAGAGATTGGAGATTCCAAGTTCTTGGGTTTTTGTGGATATTTTTGGGGAGGAGAAATGAAAGAGAATAAGATGACGTGTGAGAAAGAAGAGTGGAAGATTGCCAAAGAGAAGCCATGGCTCTCGGCCCTACTGCAATTCTTGTCAACTGGAAAAGAAAAGGGAGGGCTGGGAACTTGGAGGGTTTTTATTAGATAAAGGCCAATGCAATATGCATTTAGGGCAGTTACGGGCCTAAAATCAGCCATAGTTTTGGTTTGGACAGCCCAAACTCGAACCAAAATCCATTTCTTGAAAACGGGTTGAGTTTGGGCTGACTACCTTGAGTCGTGTTTGGACTTGAGAAAAACATGCTGGTCTGACTGTGGATTGACCTCGACCCAGCCCGATTTACAGCCTAATGTCACTGGCTCCATTATAAAGGTATTTACCATCTTGAGTGCCTTAAAAGCTTAAAAACTAGTTACGACAGCCTTGCTCAGACTTTTAGCTTTTGGAAGGCCAATAGGTGGTTTAAGGGTGGCTGTGGGTCAGTTTGGATGAATCCAGAACCCATAAACCCGGGGAATATCACCTGCGCCGACCCTCTTTGTGAGACAAGACAAGGGAAGTATCATTTCACTTTTTGGGGTGATGTGACATCTCCAAAAAGTGAAATGATACCCCCCTTGTGTCTCGTCTC
>JAOXJP010134271.1:0-13518 GCA_025762735.1 Platanus orientalis | reverse complement strand
CTTTTGGGGGGGTGAGATTCACTTTTTGGCATTGATGTGCTCGCCCCCCCCTAACCCCCAGCGGTACAAAGAAAAAGAGAGTGATTGTTAAGTCTTTGTGACCTCAAGCTTGCGAAAGTAAAAACTGCTAAATTTTGGACGTACTTTACTAAATTAGGTGCAAATATAGCTCTAAATTACTTATGAAAATATTATTAGTATTAAGGATTCTATAAGGGTGTTCGTGATTTAATAGCAGATGTAGCTCTAGATAGAAAACAGAAAACGTATGGTCCCCATCTTTTGGACCACAGCCATATGCTTCACAAATTGTAAAGCTTTGACTCTGTACAAAAAAGAGGAAACAAACGAAGAAGAAGAAGAAGGAGAAGGTCTCGATGGTTTTGCTCCATCCTTTCACACTGATTTTCATGGGTGTGCATTATGTAGAGACTTTGCCTTAATATGAAGGGGACCATGTCTATTAAAGCACCAACACCATATTACTTCAAACAAAGTCAATGTGACCTTATTTAGTGTAGTTTGAAAAACCAAACAAATTCAAACTTCAAAAGTCTGGACCAGACAGGTCTGACTCAGGACATCGGTTTCGGTTAGGGTCTAGGTCGGAAGGGGGGTCGAAATCATCTCCAGTCTGAATGGAGAGATGTCATTGCAGTACTTACCCAGCATATGACACGATGCGTGACAAATGATACCTTAGTAAATATACTCGCACCGTTTTACTATGAACTTATTGTAACATCCTCTTTTGACCCATGTGTAATTACGAAGCACCCCCTGTGTCTGTCTTGATCGATAACTCTACATTTAGACCGGAGATGATTCGAACCCGTCAACACGAGATGTATTGGGCCTAAGTCAAAACTAGGGTTTAGGGCCCAAGATGGGCTCTTTTTATTATTTATTGTTATAGGGCTAAGAATAAAACCAGATCCTTTTAGTTTATGGTTTCTTTTTGTCTCTTTTGTATTGGAACCTCCCATACTTATCCAAGGATATGCAAAGTAATTGAGTGAACAATCACATTAGATTTCAATTATATATTTTTTTTACAGAAGGATTCCTCAAAAATATAAAATTATGGAAAAGCCCCCACTAACACTGAAAAAAGAATTCTTAAAATAAGGAAACGCAAGCAAAAGATAGGGAGAGCGTGAATTACAAGCTAACGTAGAATATACGAAAACCGCGTAAAGTTGGGGGAGAGGGGCACGTGCTACGAAACCCTAGAGGAAAGGGACAGCCGTGGGATAAGACACGTGGACGGTGAAACGTGGTTTCGGGGCTTCTTCCTCGAAAGGGAATTCAGGCAGTTTAAGCGTGTGAGTTTAGAAGAATCGGGGGCCGTGAATTGTGGCGTGTTGGTCCCTGGAAATTCCTTATCTGGTTACCTTGAATTCAATAGAAAAGGATGAGAAAAAAAAAAAAAATAGTTATCAGGATCCTGATGTAGATTATAGGATGTACGATCCTAAATTCTCCAAATGATCCGATTCGTTCTAAAAACGTAAGGCTGAAGATTTTATTATTTATATTGGGTTAATTAAACAAATGATATGATAGCAGATGGAAAAATAGTTGAGGATATAAGAAGTTTTTGTAAATTGAGGATTTTCCATCCTGAGCCATTAAAATGATTTTCTCTTAGGCCCAATCTGGTTGCCTTGATTGTAAAGAAAAGAAAAGAAAATACGCCAAAAAAGAAAAAAGAAAAAAAGAATCAAGTAAAAAACATGAGAAATCAAACTTTTCATAGCAATCAGGCAGCTTAAAAATAAAATTTCAAGAAAATTTTGTTACGAGGAAACGCAATCAGACAGGACGGGAGAGAATTTTGTTAAGAATCACAAGAAAAATCAGCCTTTCACAGCAACCAGACAGGAATTGACGAAATGTTTGACCTATGGACAAGGTATTCCCTTTTTACGGCAAGGATGATGGCTTTGTCGGGTTCTGTTCATCGGGCATCATTTCCAATGCAGACTGCTATGGTACCATCTGCCAACTCAACTGATTTTCTGCAAGAAAAGTTGATTGATGATGAACGCTCTGGACCGTACAGCCCATGCACTTCACTGGGCCCACGGCCCATGATTCCACGCATGTCTAATGAGGATCACACGTGAATACATATTCTTCACACGGTCGACAGAAGAAGTGGCAAAAAACAAATTTTTATTTTTTATTTTTTATGATGAGGATCATTCGTGTAGAAATTTCTTTCACACGGTTGAGAGAAAAAGGAAAGAAGATTTTTTTTTTTTTTACTATTTAATACAAGACCATATTAAAAAAATAAAGGATTAAGCGATCCTCTAATAATGACTTTAGCTTCGATAAATGAGATTAAGAAAACATTTAAGATCTAGTTTGACATGA
Organism: Platanus orientalis; assembly: GCA_025762735.1. Taxonomy (NCBI): domain Eukaryota; kingdom Viridiplantae; phylum Streptophyta; class Magnoliopsida; order Proteales; family Platanaceae; genus Platanus; species Platanus orientalis. The sequence continues at coordinate 11,136 of JAOXJP010134271.1, read as the reverse complement.
AAGATTTATCGAAAAAGATTATATACGGAAATCTGCTTTCCCTTATGTATTAAGATGGCATTAGAGGGTGGACACATCAGTGCTGAAAAGTGATAAGCACCCACCGAAAAGTGAAGGTCACTTTTAGGTACTGATATTCAACCCTCTCATGTTATCCTAATATATTAGGGAAAGCAAATTTCCGTACTTAATCCCTCAAAAGTCTTTTCTAAGGATTGAAGTGACGAGGTCACAAAGAGGGATCATTCAATCTCTGCAAGTAGAAAAAAGTTGGCTGCGGTGGGTTAAGTGTGCACCATGTTGTCAAAAATTCAAAACTCATGACATGGCATGCATTGAACGGGATGAAATCGTATGCGCCATGCATACGATTTCCCCTCCTGAGTGTCTCATAGGGGGGTGTCACACTTATATCAGACCGCATTGAACGGCCTCACATCCTCTGTGATGCACCCCTTGTGCGACTTCGTGAGCCGAGACACAAGGGGGTATCATTTCACTTTTGGGGGTGACATTTCACTTTTTTGAGATGTCACATCCCCCCCCAAAAAAAAAAGTGAAATGATACTTCCTTTCTATCTCGGCTCACAAAGTCGCACAAAGGAAGCATCGCAGAGGATACTCCCCTGCATGAAATACCACTACCACTTGCCGTCATGGTTTTTTTCACTGGTTTCTAAGCTATTATAAATTCCAAAAAGGATGTTCTGTCCAGATGTACTATTTGCCCCCTCATAGGTGCATGAGGGCCACACAAAGGTACACCGTGGACAAAACATTCTTTTTCTAAACTTAGTTACATTGGAGGTCCTATTGGCCCCTTCCTCATACTTGAATAAAAAAAAAAATAAATAAATAAAACAAAATAAAACAAAAAAATACAAAAAAAACCAATGACATCCAAGCCTTGGCATTGTAAAATAGTATGCCTTATTTCTCATTTCTCTTTATAGTAATCAGAAGCTCAAAGCAAGCATTAGGACGAAGTTTCTATTTAAACCATGCAGAATTTCCATCAACAATGGTGAATGCTAATCAACTTCAATGCCCTAGCCTTTAAGTAAGAGGTTGTCACTCAACCCAATTCAATATAACTTTTTCCCACCTACTTAGGATTGGTTACAAGATCCTTATTCCAACCTGTAATAATATATAAGGTCATATCTATTTTTAAATGTTAAATATTTTTCATTTCATGTTTTGTAGTTTTACCATACATCCCTCTCAACATCCTTATCATAATTACGTTTATTCTATATACGTGTAATTCAATAATTTATTAGTAATTTAATAATCCCACTCAACATAAAGCAGGGCTCGTTTTAGGTCATCATAAAAGTTTTCTTTCCGTTTTTCAATTACACAATATCTTAAAACCTATTGATTTCTATAACATCTCTTTATACTCTTAACTTGGCATTTACTCCTTCAATGATCTTATTAAAAAAACTATAAGATTAGCAAACAACATACAACATGGGACCTCCTCATGTATTTACTTATCAACTCAATCATCGCTAATTAAAAAAGATATAGGATTAATATTGACCTTTGGTGTAAATGTATTGTGATAAGAAAATGTCACCTCTTTTTCTCTTTTAATCTTTTCAACACAAGTTTTTTTTCTTTTTCTTTTTCAATACTAGTTATTATTCCATCATATTTATTCTTAGTTAAATTAATATCTATTTGAGACTAATTTATTTTCCAAAACCCTTAAAATAAATTTCAAGTTTGTTATAGTTAAACATATTTAAATTTTCAAATTTGATTGAAAATTTTTCATATTAAATAAATTTCAAGGAAATTTCAGTAGAATGCTTTTAAATAATAAAAAGCCTGCAACAGTTTGAAACAATATTTTGAAAATATGGAGGAATTTTAATATAACTATGATTGCACATTGGAGACCAAAAAACCAAAACACCTATGTATTAAAGTCCTAGGTACCTCATTCGTACTGATGAGGATTCATATGCTGACCCCTAACCTCTGCCCGCCTCGCCGATGGTCCAGTGGGCGGAAACATCAGCTGAAAGTGATTTTACTTTTGAGAGAGGGTGTAAAACACTTCTAATGCTGATGTGGCTACCCCTTGACTTAGGCTTTTTTTTGGAGAAAAGCTTCGCTGTGTACGTACATTGAAAACACAAACAAAGAAAAGACATAAATATGACTTTAAAGACCCTAAGTACCTCATTTGTAAATGTTTTCTTGTAACTATCACAAACCATAATAATTTTCTTGTAAAGACATTTTCGTTTATTTTCTTTTTCTTTTTCTTTCTTCTTCACATTTAAAGTAGGGCATCAAAATTTTATATTTTCTTCATTCATTTGGCCATCAATTTACGTTGCATCATTATTATCCTTGGAAAATATTGATAAACATATAAAAACAATAGAAGAGAAGAGTACAAATTAAAGTTATAAACATAAGGATCATGTTTTGTTACGATCTGAACTCGACTGTCGACACCATTAGTAAAAATCAAAAGACGACATGATTAGGCCATGCCCGGAGGGGAAAGAACACTGCATAAGTGGTAGCTGATATTTTGAATATATTTTTATTTAGCATGAAAAAGATCACTCGATATTATGAAAGTGATTTCTCAAAAAAAAATTTCTAATAAAAAATGATGCCTAACATCACACACGTGGTCTGACAAAGGGTGTCTTAGTAAATATACAGGGGTATAGGGAAGGTAGTATGGTACAGGAGGAATGATCAATTGTAGCAAAATTTTGTAACACAGCCTAAAAGCATGGTATTTTGTCTTTTAATATGAGGTTTTTGTCCTTCTGGTCATGTTACAAAAAGCTATAGCAGAATTTGCTTTAAGCTGATTATTTGGTTATAGTAAATACATAATAAATAAGTATTTATGTATTTATCAAAGTACCCTTTGTCAGGTTGCATGCTTAGACTATTAGAAAATCCTTTACACCGGGAGTAGGGTGCATCATATCACAGAGGGTGTAGGTTCATGTACTTTTTGTGTGGGGTCCACACCCCAGTGAGGGGATGAAATCATTTACGATGCCTCTTGGGCCAAGACTTACTTTTTGGGTCCCACCCCACTGTGTCTTGGCCCCAGGAGGCATTGTACAAGGGGGCGTCACAGGTGATATCGCCCCCTTGTGAGAGGGCGCACCCTGCTCCTGGTGTAAAGGATCCCCTTAGGTTAGGTCCACTTGCACCGAAAACATTGGGGACATATTAGTCATTAGGTTAATAACAAGCTGTTTGGAAAAACAAAAAGCCGAAAAGATAGCCCAGAAAAAAGAAAAAATGTTTCGAGGAAACACGCGACAAATAGCCCAGCTTTAAGCCGTAATCAACCCAAGTCTGAGGGAACCCCATTCACACTCGGCCGGTTCACCGGTCAAAATCCACGTATGAAAGCATCGACTGTTTTGTTCCGACCAATCGGCTTTCCCTTCATTTAATGCCACCGGCCACGATAATGTCCCGTACCAGCGGTTGAGCAGAGTCGATCATTGGTCAAAGCCAGGTGGGCGACCTGGCTAACATGTTATCCTGAACCTCCTCCCTCCCTTCACACCTTTAAAACCAAACAGTCTCACCCTCTCTCCCTCTAAACTAAACCAATATTTGAGAGAAAAAAGATAGAACAAAAGCAGTCCCAAGGACTCAAAAATGAAGAATTGATACTTGTAACGATCGGTGGAGAGGAAGGAAAGGGATGAAGATGGATGATCACAGTGAAGCTTTGAGATTTTCCGATCAGTTACCCACCAGTTTCTCTTCATCATCCTTCTTTGACATGTCCACAGAAAGCGAGAAGAGTTCTTTAGGCTTCATGGATTTACTGGGTATCCAAGATTTTAGTCCCTCGGTATTCGATTTCCTACAGCAGCCACCCACGGTGCCGTCGTCGTCGACGCTTCCGGAGTCGTCTGAGGTGTTCAATTTGCCGGCGACGCCTAACTCTTCTTCGATTTCATCGTCGTCTACTGAAGCGGCTAATGATGAGCAGACTAAGGCAGTGGAAGAGGAAGAGCAGGAGAAGACTAAGAAGGCGCTGTAGGTTTTTTTTACAAGTTTTGTTCTACTTGTGTCTTCGATATGCATGTAAGTTGAGATTTTCTTTTATTATATACTAATTGAAAGATTGATGGTTGTGGGTTTAGGTCGAAGCCCAAGAAGAAGAACCAGAAACGGCAGAAAGAACCGAGATTTGCGTTCATGACTAAAAGCGAGGTTGATCATCTGGAAGATGGGTACAGATGGAGAAAGTATGGGCAAAAAGCTGTGAAAAATAGCCCTTTCCCGAGGTATCAAACTTACTCATCTCTCTTTGGCAATCTTATTTGCACTCTGGCGCTAACGGAGCGTTAGGCTAGGCTCTTTAACCTTTAGGACCGTAGCACTTCATCCTCGGCCAACCTCTGGACGGCCCACCCTATGGCGGCACTCATTCGGGCCTCTCATTTAGGTTCTTGTAAGAGCTTTCACCCGTAGCCCTTTCCACCTTTTGTGATAGCTCTCACTCTGATCCTGGTAGCCCTTTCAACCTTCTGTGACAGGACTTACAAACCTAACCAATACACCAAAAGCCCTAGCTAGGACTAATGGAATGCGATAGGCTAGGCTCTTTAACCTTTGGGATCATAGTAGAAGATGAAAATCAACACAATTATGTCTGTAAATTAATCATATCTTTTGGTTGCATCTATTGATCAGGAGCTACTATCGTTGCACCAATGCCGCATGTGGTGTGAAGAAGAGAGTGGAGAGATTGTCCGATGATCCCACAGTTGTTGTAACAACTTATGAAGGCCAACACACGCATCCAATTCCGGTGATGCCTCGTGGAAGCTCCGCCGGCATCGCTCCAGGTTCCGGCAGCTTTGCCACCGGCGCAGCCTACGCCATGCCGATGGAAATGCCACAACCTCACTTCCAACAGCAACAATCACTACAACAACAGCAGCATCCCTATTTCCACAGCTTATCACCTTTGGGCTTCGACTGCTCTTCTATTCCATCTCCATCTTTTGTCCAAGAGAGACGTTTTTGCATTTCAACAGCTTCTTTGGATAGAGATCATGGGCTTCTTCAAGACATCGTTCCTTCAGATATGAGAAGGGAGCAGTAGAAGAGATCTTCATTACTGGTATGTAGATCTCTTACTGACAGAGATTATCGTCAGAGAGGAACCCACCTTTGATTATCTATGTATCACCGTCTCTGTATTTAGCTGATATACAATGGAGCATTAGTTTTTTTCTTAAAAGGGTTCGTTGTATATTCCGATTTGGAGCTTTAGGGTTCTGTTATATTGTTTCCCTTCATCCATCCTATATCTTTGTTTACGTGGCTGAATGATTATGCATTGATTTCGTTATGGGCATCGTAGCAGCAGTTTTTAGGGTTGGAGATTTTAAATGGTGCAATCTGGGTTGAAGCTTTTCAGCTTTTCATTTGGGTTTAATTCGTTAAAAAACGAAGAAGATAGCTCAAAATTTATCTAAAACAAGGAAGATAGAAGCGAGATTAATAAATCTGATTTCTCAAGAATCTAGTAATAGTATGTGGTGAGTGGGATTTTTTCCTACTTATTTATATATATATTTTGGTTTTTAGGGTTCAATGTTGCTGTTTAGAGAGATTTGATGAACCCTAGATCATTGTCATAGTTCTATCTTTAGCTTCTTTGATTTCTAGAGATGGGAAATGGAATGATGATCTGGTAGTTCATTGCCCAAAGTGAGATATTAACGATTACAAAAGCTCCCTCAAGAGCTAACTTTCACTAGAATCATGAGTTGAACTTGGTAATTGAACAGGGAATGATAGATCTAAGTAAGGACGAATGGGAACTTGCTGAGAAGCTGATGGTTCCACTGTCAAGTTTCCCCATTAAGAGATGATGTGGAATCTCTCCTTCAACATAAATGTTCAACTTTTAATTGCTTAGCTTGCAAGGGTCTTCCGATTGTTCAGATTTCTTTAATCCTACTGAGCCTAAGTTGCCTAAATAAATTAAAAAATTTCAGTCTTGACTGAAATATGATTCTGACTCTGACCTCGGATTTCTTTATACCCACATAGATTTTATTGGAGCTATGACTTCCTGTCCCTCCTGCAATTAGGAGCGTTTTCAAATTTCAATGGGATCCCTCATTTAATTAGGGGAACAAAGGAACTTGGCTATTATAAAAATAAAAATAAAAGAGATTCTTTAATGCTTCTATATATCAAAACAAGAAACAATTAGGTGTTATTCTTTAAGGTAAGGCAGCGCAGCATCTTTGCCTTTGTTGTCGTTATTTTATATTAATCTTTTATGTGTTATTTCAAAAACTCTGCGAGTAGAATTCTGGTTTTCATTGTAAACCACAAAATAATAAAGAAAGACCTAAAACTGTTAGAGATTAGGCTATACGAGTCAGAGGACGGCCAATTAGTATTCAGAAACCATATATATATATATATATATTTTTAAGGTTCGTCAAGGATAACAATGGAAACTAAGGGTGATTTTGTTTGTTTGTTTTTCTCTCCTTTTTTTTAGGGTGAAAAGGTGAGGGGACGCCTAAATCACTGCCCTTTATTTGTGTGGGAATCCTCAGGATCCATTAAAATGGAAAAGTGAGACATCTAGAAAAGAACGTGGGAACTTGATTTTATTCTTGATTCAGGGAAAGGTGGAAAAGCACGTAGATAAAATGATTGCAAATATTGGTGTGAAGAAGTTAATAGGCTATCTTTAAAAGTACAGGGAGTTTTATCCGGGGAAGAATAATAAGTAACTTCTACCAACCCATTTCTGATCTCATAGGTAAAATTAATGCTAGCTTCTCATTTCCTTTATGTTGACATGTTCTTTGATTCATTGAGTGAATGGTGGCGGAAACATTTTGGTAGAGTTGTGTGGACCATTTCCTTAAGGTTGATTTGTTGCTGGGGAAGACTAAAACATTTATCCTTCTAGCTACCAACAGTAACTTCAATAGTTCTACCCAATCGCTTATTTTTCATTAAATATGCACCAAAGCATTTCAGGAAGAGCCCATTGATTTGGGTTCATGGGTTTTTCCTTTATTTTTTTTTGGGCGATGACCCACCAATCCTTAGAGGATTCTCATTGGTTGGACCCAAAGCATTTCAGGAAGAGCCCATTGATTTGGGTTCATGGGTTTTTCCTTTATTATTTTTTTTGGGCGATGACCCACCAATCCTTAGAGGATTCTCATTGGTTGGACAATTTTAATTGTTTTTTTCCTGATTAACAGTAACTTCAACAGTTCTACCCAACTGCTTATATTTTATTTAATATGCACTAAAACAATTCAGGAAGAGCCCATTGATTTGGGTTCATGGGATTTTCCTTTATTTGTTTGGGCGATGACCCACCAATCCATAGAGGCTTCTCATTGGTTGAATAATTTTAATTTTCTAATTTTTTCCTGAATTGCATAAATTCATCTAATTACGGGATGCTGGGAGGAGCGGACGGGTCGAGAGGAAACAGACCTAACCTTTGGTTTTTTGCACTAAATGACTGCTCACCATACTTGAACCCACGTTTTCATGCTGGACAGCCCTAGCCACTACCATCTACATGTAAAAAGTTAGAAGTGGAGACATCCTTCTATGGGCTGGTAAAAGGAAACCAGGAGCTGTGCTAAAAAAAAGAGATGTGACTATCCATCGGAAATGAGTACAAAAGATTTAGCTTCACAAGCAATACAATAAGCTTAGAAGTTAGCGGTTCTAAGAGCATATACCATATACAACTAAAGAGATTGCCAACTAGAGACCTTCCGAAAGAACACTTTAGCTTCCAACTTTGTATGAGAAGTCAAATGATTCCTCCGACGTCATCCCCATTGAAGCAGAAGAGAAAAATTTTAAAGTGAGAAGCTATCCTGAATCCAAGTCCTCCCTTCTGCTCTGGAGTGCAAAAAATTTGACCATTTCCTTGGTTGAATGAATATAGAAGGTCCAACTTGGCGCCACATAAGTCTTGAAATGCTATGATTGCTGCGTAAGAAATCAACACAAAATGACAAAGATTTAATCGAAAATGACAAAGAGCCTCCAATAAGCTCACAGGACCAAGTATTCGCTCATATCTCCACCAAATCAGCTTCTAAAAAAATGAAATGTAGCACACCAAGTAGAAAAAACAAGCCCCGGAAAACAGACATCAAAGTATGAGAAGATGCTTGGATTAGACCCAAAAAATCACTCCCGTACCAAAAAATCCCTACGCAGTACTTTTTGGAATTAGTCTGAGTATATCCTTGAGAACCAAGAAGATAAATACTAAGAGTGATGGGTTGAATATCGTAAGAGCTTCGAACGATCATACAAGAGTTTGGCCTTGGAGGGTAAAGCCTACCTTGAAAGACAAGTTTTTTTGGTCTTTTTGGAATTAGTCTGAGTGTATCCTTAAGAACCCAGAAGACAAATACTGAGAGTGATGGGTTGAATATCGTAAGAGATTTGAACGATCATACCTACCTTGAAAGACAAGTGTTCTTGGTTCTTTTGAGAAGGTGGTCTTCTATCAGAGGATTCTGAGCCTCCACTCCGCCCCTGTCAGGGGGGGCCTGAAATCCTTTAAGCCACTCCCCCTTGTATTAAACGTCAGCGCCGACAAGCGATATCTCTTGTTCGGAACTGATGTGCCCACCCCCTGACAGTGGCGGAGAGGAGCTTTAGTTAAGAGGAACGGATACAATCCACCCTCAGGGTCAGTTATACTGAAGGACCTTGGGCCGAGTTACTTGACAGAGTTTCTAATTGACTACGTGCCAAAATTGGGGATGATGTTAACATTCTGGTCATTTGAGTTGAAGCCAAGGTTCCCGACGGTTAGGATCCCGTCCAGCTGCCTTTATGGCCTGTTAGCATCTGTCTGGCCTAACAGATCACACGTCACCAAAAAAAGGAAGTCAGACAGGATCCAAACCGTCCCTATTTGTAACGTGTTGATCTGTTAAGGTTAACCCGAAAAAATATATTTAATTATACTTATACTTATGAATTTAGGGTTAACCCGAACCCACTTATTTTTCTGTTGGGTTGTGTCGAGATCTCGAGTCATGTCAAACATTGCCACCACTTTGTAACCATTTTTTTCATGCCAAACTATGCACTTTGTTTGTGGTTGAGATCCTTTGGACGCCCTTGTGCGACACCCCGTAAAGCAAGACACAAGGGGGTAGGGCTCATTCACTTTTGGGGTTGATAGGACATCTAAAAGTGAATGGGCCTCATCCCCTTGTTTATTGATTCGGAAAAGATTGTATATGGAAATCTACTCTTCTTGATGTATTAGGATGGCATTAGGGAGTGGACACATCAGTGTTGAAAAGTGATAAACACCCCCCAAAAAGTGAAAGTCGCTTTTAGGTATCATACTCAGCCCCTGATGTCATCCTAATACTTCAGGAAAAACAAATTTCCGTACCTAATCCCAGCCTGTATTAGAAAAATTAGATACGGAAATCTGCATTTCCTGATGTATTAGAATGGCATCAAGGGTGGACACATCAGCATTGAAAAGTGATAAGCACCCCTAAAAAGTGAAAGTCACTTTTTGGCACTGATGTGCCAGCTCCTTTATGTCATTCTAATACATCAGGAAAAGCAGATTCCGTACCTAATCCCAGCCCAGCCCGTATTGATTGCCTCATGGAGCGTCATACAAGAGGGCATTGCAGAGGACATTGAGCCGTTTGGTTGTGCACAGGTCATAAACGTGAATGGATAAAAAATACTCACCTTAACTAATGCTAACCATTGCTCCTTGTCAGGCGGTGGGCACATCAGCATCGAAAAGTGAATATACGCTCTCCAAAAAAGTGAAAATCACCTTTCAATGCTGATGAATCTGCCCCAGACAAGGAACAGTGATGAGCGTTAACAGTTTGTTAAGAGAAGCGTTCATAAACCAATCCGTCGTAAACAGACAAGATATGATCCTTTCCCAAATCTCAATGTCTAAAATGGTAAAAGCCAATTTTAACCCACTGAATTGATTAGTGGGTAATTAGAGACGAGTTACTAGATACGGAAATAATGTATATATTTATTTCAAAAATAGTAATGCTGGAACAAAACAAATTGGACTGATGGACCATTAGACTCTTGGACTTATTTATTTTTCTTTCTAGCTAATGGAGCCAAGCCTGAGCTCTCCCTTCAAGTGACAAGCCCGAGCTGAGCCCAGCTTGACTCATTGATAACCCTGGTTTTCAATCATGTTGGTAGAGAAGCCAGCATGGAGGGGTTCACAATCTAGCCAAGGCTAGAAGTTCTGTGTCATCGACCTGGTATGGTCAATTTTATGTAAGGACCCTGGGTCCTCTTTCTAATTAGTTTGTCCTCTTTCTAATTAGTTTATACAAGATCTTTACCATTAAAAACGAGGGAGAACAGAGTTTCTACCAGAAGAGATTTTAACTATTGGTATACCTTCCGGGGTTGTGAATATATAATACAAGTAGCTTATGAACTTTTACAAAGAGGCTTCCTATTACAATGTGGTGCCTAAAAGAGTGTTAAAAAATGGAATAGCAGATAGAGGCCCAGCTCTACATGAGGAGTCAAATACCAGAAACAGAAATCATGTAACCCTTTGACGCAGCGGAATAGCAAGGAGAAGAACACGTCGCCTCCTTTGTTTGAAAAAAACCCTAAACTTCATCAAAGAAGAGAAAACTCGTAGTAAAACTTTTATTAATGAAAAACTGAATTGCCTTGAAGGCTACAATGCTTTAAATATAGAAAAAGAAACCCTAATTCGTGTTAGACACGAAATTAGCCTTATTTCGTAAATTTTACTAAAAATTAGTAAAAACGAGTTACTAACAAAATCAAATACTACTACTACTAGGAAACAACCCAGAACAAACAGGATCTTTTTTGGACTTCTAAATAGAAAGTTATAACGAAAGCGAAATTTACTAAAAATAGCAAAAACGCTAATTTGAGGGCCTAAAAGAAAGAATTCATGCGAAAAGTGGCGGTGCTATGATCCTCGTGAAATTTCGCTTAAGCTTACCAAATTTCACGTAATTCCGATCTCAGGGCTCATGATTTCTACTAGACCTTTTTCCCTTTCTTGTGTGTAACTCTCATGATTTCTACTAG
>JAOXJP010134260.1:0-13518 GCA_025762735.1 Platanus orientalis | reverse complement strand
GCCTCAATCAACCTTCCCTCTTGCCATTCATTTATCTCAACATCATCATTTTTTATTTTTTTTTGGGTCAAGAGGAGATTCATTACTAATCAAAAGGGTTGTCAAGTGAGAACCGGATTGAATCCAGGACCACCCACAGAGCATTCACAACTTTTTTAGCCAAATCATGGGCATGAGAATTCATACTTATTCTATGTATGTGTTGTTTATTAATTGTCCAACATTTTTTCTACATAAGACATGACTAGTTTTATAGCTGTTTTAGAGTACTTTTCTTTCAATTTTTATGTTAGGTGTACACAGCACTCTAAGAGACAAATCTCCATTTCATCCACCTCGCTTTAATGCCATGGGAAATTTCTTCTTGAATCTCTCCCTCCATATAGATGATTGACCCAACATAACAAAAATGGTTGCTCCTGAGCATTTCTTGATAAGGGTGTCATTGGGTTGGGCTGGCCCGAAGCCTGACATGTCCTACCTGAAAAATAGTTGAGCTGGGCCAAGCTAACTTCAGGCTTTCAAGACCCAAGTTTTATTCAGGTTGTGGTTATAAAATATAGCCCACCCCAAAGTGGGTGTAAAATATAGCCCTGGCCTGAAATTAGTTTAGCTTAACCTAATATATATAGCTGCATGAACTTTCATAACGGAAATTTTGGGGTCATTATCAGCCCAAATTTAGCTACTCAAGCTTATTTTTGAAGTTTTTAGGGCCTAATTTAATGAAGAGATTTGAGTTCGGGCAGCCCGAACTTGGTCAAGCCCATTATTTTAAAACGGCTGAGTTTGGGCTGGCTATCTCAGGCTGACCTTGGCCCGGGTCAGCGTGGCCCGATTGATAGCCCTATTACCTGGTCATTAATTGCAACTACACCATTTTGTACTCATATGTTTGCTAAAATTTATATTCTATATTAGTGTGGCTTATCTTAGAACTTCTTTATTCAAAAACATTCCTTCAAAGTGGTACTTTCACATGTACCTGTTCCGTAAGCCAATCAATCAACAAATATATATATATATATATATATATATATATATATATATATATATATATTCATGCGTAACGGTGGATTCTTTCCAAATTGCTTATTTGTTTTACATAGTTGCCGTCTAAAAGCTTTTGAAATGGTCATCTTATCCAATCACAGTAACGAAAACACCAGTGTCGTCTTTTTTAGCCGCCCTTGCATTTTCAATTCATTTGGCTTAGAAGAGGCTTTTGGGCAACAGCTAGCATGACTCGGTCACCTAAATATTCCTAATATTTACCTGTTCTGTTACAAACGTTAGTGCCAGGACGGCTGGCATGGTAGCTTCATATTTCAAAAAGAAAAGAAAGGAAAAAAAAAAAAAAAAAACCTCATAATTATTCAGTGCACTAAACCATCTTATCTTAGTATGTGCTTTCCGGTCTCTACCCCGTGGTTTGCTTATTGCTCTTAGTGTGCCAATAAACGGGTGGTATTTGTAAAGGTACCTTACATATATCATCAATTAATAAGACAAAAACAAGAACATGTTTCCATTATACAATTTATAATTTAATTGTGTTCCCCTCTCCATCTGTTGATACTTATATGTTGAAATACTAGGCTAGTCCTTGGTGTCATGAACGTAACCTTCTTGATGCAAGTTCGTTGGGATGTAATAATCAATGTGGAAAAACAAGAAAACAAACAGGAAACCACAACACAAAGATTTACATGAAAAACCCCAAACCCGAGGAAAAACTGCAGAGCTACATAGAAACAATTTCATTATAATGAAATATTATAAGCTTTCTCGTTCACCTTCTCTCACATTCTAACACACCCTAAAACCTTAAGTAGGAACCCTTTCTCTAACCTCTTATCTCACAACCTGAGGAAGAAATCATTCTCTCACCTTGAAGCAACCCTTCAACAAAAAATCTCTAGAGAAACCCTTTTCTCTGAATCACAAACCTCAGGCTTACAATCCTAAATGGCCATAGAGCCCTTATATAGACCTTAGAAGTCGATCGAAAGTGAATCCCACTCAAACACTGACTTTCTAAAACCATACAAGATTTTTCACCGCTGTCGGACTAAGCCATAAAACTGTGGACTAAGCTATGCCTCCAGACCAAGCCACAAAATTTCGGCTTGATCTAGGTTAGACTGACCCAACAAAAACTGGCTTAGTCCTGGACTTTTTGCCCTCTTTCTTCACCCGCATCTAAACATTATTGGACTGATCCACCTTTTGTCGGATAGATCTAGAATCTTCTCCCTTGGTTTCTTTCCTTACATATCAGTCTCTACACCCAACAATCTCTTACTTGAAGATTGATGGTCTTCCATGGTGACTTTCTCTTACAATCGTGTGTCAAGACCTCTTCCATTCTATAACCTTTTACAACTCTCATTGTCTTCAATCATGCCCCCAACTTTGATCCCTTCCGGATCCTCCCGGTTCAACATAACGACACCTTTAACAATCTCCACCTTGACTTTAACCTCAACCCCTTGAAGACTTTCAGTTGAATTTTTCCTTCACCTGCATGTTTATCAAAACAACAACCTTATGTCATGTGTACCACACTCCACCTTTGGCTCTTAATCCCAAAACCCACCTTGAGATTAACTTGCACTTGTCATTCTTTATGACCTCTGTGCCATATGCCTGAAATGCACCTCCACCACAAGTCTTGATAGCACTTGTTATATATCTTGTCTACCAATATTGCAAACAATCGTTAGTCTCCATGAATCACCGCTACACACATCATCAAGTCATTTTGGTCCTTTACCATCTGACCAAATCATGGCCCAACCATATGTGTAGTTGTCCCCAATCAACTTAGTTAACTCTAGAGAGGGACCTCGATTCGCCCTCCCTAAATACAGGAACTCTCTCACCATCATTTGTTATCGAGAAACCTGCACCACCTCTTTTTGCTACATCCATGAAAGATACCTTACATCAGTGTTAGTTCTTTTGTGCACCCTATTTTCGGTTATCCATCAAGGTAAATGAAATACTAGTTATCGTACTCCCATACAAACAATTCAATCCATCCTGACATCTTTCTCCCTTCATTAGGATCAAACATGCTCGTGTGATTTTCATGGCTTCACCTGTAGTTGAATACCTGCACCCCTTGAAGTCCAATCAACCTAGTAATATCAGATTCTTCCACATCTTTGGGACATACATCACACCACCCAAAGTACAAACCACTACATTAAACATCTTGATCTTCACCTTCCCAACACTTGTGACATCACATCTAGACCCATTACCAATAGAAACAAATCCTATCTTTTCTTCCTAAAACATATCAAAATATTCCCTCTTGGAGTATATATGAAAATGATAACTTGAATATAATATCCACTTATCTTGAGAAATAATATCCATACCTTTAAAGTCTGTGAACACATCTTTAAATATTCCTCTTGTTCTTTGTATCGCCAATGCTGCAACACCACCACCACCGAGACTATCACTTGAGGATTTCCTTTGAACTTGTTCAGTGAATACAATATTTACCACATCATCAAACTTGAGTGTGCCCAAACCCAAAGAATTACTTAAGGCCATCACCAAACCATTCTAATTTTGTGGCAAAGAAGACAACAACACTAAGGCCCTAATTTCATCATTGAAGTTGATGCCTACCGAAGATAACTAGCAAGTAAGCTTGTTAAACTCGTTCAGATGTTCATCCATACCTCCTCTTTTAGTCATCTTCATGTTGAACAATCTCTTCATAAAAAAAAACCTTATTAGACACTGATGGTTTCTCATACATCCAAGACAAGGCAACCATGAGATCTTCTATGGGTTTCTCCTTTAAAATATTAAAATCAACCAATGATAATAAAGAGAGATGGATTGCACATAGGGCTCTTCAGTCAAGCACCTCCCAATCAGCATTTGACATTGTCATAGGCTTCGTCACTTTTCCTCCAAGCGACTGATAATTTTTTTTAAAAAGGGTACATCCTCTATCTACATCTTTCAATATACGGTATTCTTGCCATCACAATTCTTGATAGAAAACCTTGTGAAATCTTCGCCCGTTGCTCCTATTTCTCCCACCCAAATCAAGAACTCTTCCAAGTTATAAACTTTGGCCTCTTACCGAACCACCAATTGCGAACTTGGAATTTCCTCTATCCTCACAATGGGGAAACCTAGCATTCTAAACCTAAAACAACCTCTTTCCTTCTCAATGAAGAACTTAGCTTTGATACCACTTGTTAGGATCGTAACCCTATTGTTGCAAGTTCATTGGGATGCAATAATAAATGTAAAAAAAATAAACAAACAAACAAGAAATCACAACACAAAGATTTACATGGAAAACCCCAAAACTAGAGAAAAACTATGGAGCCACATAGAAGTAATTTCATTATAATGAAATATTACAAGCTTTCTCACTCACTCTCTCTCTTACACTCTAACAAAACCCAGATCCCTAAGTAGAAACCCTTTCTTTAATCTCTTCTCTCACAACTTAAGGAAGAAACCGTTCTCTCACCTTGAAGTAACCCTTTAACAAGAAAACCTTAGAGAAACCCTTTTCTCTCAGTCACAAACCTCATGCTTACAACCCTAAACAACCATAAAGCCCTTATATAGACCTTAAAAGTCGACATAGAGTGAAATCCCACTCAAACACAAACATTATAAAATCATAAAAGACGTTTCTCTGCCACTAGACTGACCCACAAAATTTTGGCTCGAGCTAGGCTAAGCCAAGCCCCCAAAAACTTGCTCAGTCCATAACTTTTTGGCCTATCTTTCTCTTGCATAATCCAAACACTGTTGGATGATCCACCTTTTGTCGGATTAGTCCGGACTCTTCATCCTAGGCTTCTTTCCTTGCATACCAATCTCCACACCCAACACTTTGAAGACTAAAAGGCTTCCTTGGGTTACAAGATTTTCATTGGGTTTTGGAATTTCTTGGAGTTCTAAAGTTTCTTGGACTACATTCATCTTGGACTTCTACATTCACCTTGGACTTCTACATTCATCTTGGTTCTTATTACATTTAGTTTTTTCTTTTATTATTTGTATTGAGAATATAAAGTGTCTTAGTATGTACATGTATTTTCATTTATAAGATTAGTGGTTTGATATTTAGAAAAGCTAATCTCATTTTTGAGATACAACCTATAAATATAGCCTTCTGTGTTGGCATTTACAAATCATTGGAATGAAATTTTAAGTCTCCATTAGCTACACAACAAGTTAACTATTTTTTTCTATATTTGTTGGTATCAAGAGCACACTTATCTCTTGATTTTTTGTCCACTTTCCTCCAAGTAGTTGGTATCAATGGATATGAGGGAAAAATTCCATGACCCAAGCATTGTCCAGCTCAACTCAGGCTTATTTGACAAAGGTTAAGCTTAGGCTCAGCTCGAACTCTTCAAAACCATGAGGTGCCAAGTTTAGGCTCAACTCATTTAGATCAAGGCAAACTAGAGAATTTTGGTTCAAGCTCATTTAGCAAAACAACCTCAATTGGAGGCTTGGACTCAACTCTGCAAGCTTTATACAAGGTTCAAAATCAACTCACGATGAGTCAAGCTAGGCTAGCTTGACTTGACTATTTTCCCTAGGGATGGTTCGCTCTATCATACATTTGAAGTCATTAATGTTGAGCTTCATTCACATGTGGAACATATAGTTAACGCCATCTTGCTTTCCACGTTGGGGCTTCTTTCTTATCAAATACAATGAGCATAGTGAGGTTCTATTTGGCTTTGTTATAGATTTCTGTGTCACTAATCCTAATGAATGTGGTATGGATAGTCTTGTGCATTTGTTTTTGGCCTTGAAACTACCTGTGGAGCCAAAAAGAGTGATTGACACCATGAACATAATTGATGTAGAATTTTTTTCTTGTCGTCCTCTATCTTTCCTTCATCGAAATTCATAACTTAATTAAAAAATGATGGAAAAGGGAGAAAAATGAGAGATTTTATTATCAACATTTTTTCTAGTGCATGAACGTACCCTATTTACTCGTACTTATCTAGTGGGTGCAAAGGAAAATGTACATCCCTATCTACATACCCCTGGTACACATAGGGGTATCAACAAACTAAGCTTTCAGTGAGCTGAGGCTAGTGCAGCTCAATTCAAGCTGACTTAGCTAAACAAATTCAAGCTCAGCTAAGTTAAGACAAGCTAGCTTGGCTCATTAATTGCCATAGGGATGGTTGTCTCCATCATACGTTTATAGCCATAAATATAGAACTCCATTCCCATCTTGTGGAGCATGTAGATAGCTAGTGCTTTCTTGATTTTCATGTTGGGTCATCTTTCCTTTCAAATGAAACAAGTGTAGTGAGGGTTCATTGCTAGCCTTTGTTGTTGATTTTCAAACCACTAATCCTTATGAATGGAGTGGGGCTAGTCATGCACATTTGTTTATGGCATTGCATCAGTATACTCGAGGAGTCCAAAACATTATGGCATCATGAGTATCATTGAGGTATAATATTTATTTCATTGTCCTATTTCTATTTTGCACTCAAAACTTACATGTTATGTTACTGACTTATTTCTCTCTTTTTTTTTGTTCGTTTCTAGGGTTATGAGTATTTTTGGCTGGTTAGTCCATCCATGTGGGTATAGATCTGTATTTGTTTATCCCCACATAGTGTTGGTCTGTTCTAACTAACACTCAACAAGGGATCAATCATCAAGTTGACATCGTTAAATGTTAGCTTGAGTATTCGATAATATATTTTAGTAGACAAGGTGAGTATTTTCCTATTTCCTCAAGGTGAGTTTTTCCCTATTTTCTCTCTTCTCTTTTCTTCTTCTTATTTATTATTTTTATTTGTTAAGCTCATTCCCCAAGTCTATCTTTGTATGTAAGTTAGACTCTATGATTTTCATCAGTTTACTAAGAGGATGACATTTTAGCTGCCCTTGAGTGCTCAGGTGCCATATCTTTTAGGCTCCTAAGTTTCACACCTAGTATTTTGGTAATGTTGGTGCTAGGTAGCAGTGGGAGTGGGCTTGTGATCCTTTCCAAATCCTCCACCAATGATGGGAAACAAATACATAGTGAACCTAGAGACCATGGCGTTTCTCCAAATGGACATGGATTATGAAAGGGAGGACATTCTATATTGGGAGCTAGACTATAGGGCTTATTAAGAGAGTTACTTTGTCAGACTAATTCTCTCTTTCGAGTACACTGGAAGAAACTTTTTGGCCATCGTTGGATGGAACCCAAGTTCATAGGCTATTGTTGGCATGAAGAATGTTCTCATGAGTAAGGCTGTAAATCAGGTCGGGCTTGCCCAAAGCCCAACATGTCTGACCCAAAAAATAGACTGGTTGGACCAATTGAACTTCAGTTTGGGCCTGAAATTTAGGTGCGATGTTTTATTTGGGCTAAGTTTGGACAGGCTCAATTTCAGCCCGATACCCAGCCTGTCCCAACTTGAAGAAGTATACATATATTGTTTTATGTATTTTTTTGGGGGAGTGGGGTGGGGGTAAGGATATTAGGTTTGTAAGTTTATAACCTTCTCTTACAACATGAAGAAGAACCTAGTTCTATACTCAGAGAAACCCTTTTTCTTTGCTTCATTCAAGGATAAAAAGCTTTGAGAAGAAAAACCCATAATCCAATACTTTTTTGAGAGACTTTTTTATATAGAGAGTTGTCTCATGCATCTATTCCTTTTGTACAAGGAAATGAAAATCCTAAATAGATACTACCTCTTATTAGCCATTTTGATATTTTTCCATTGGATTTCACACTAATCCAAGGGTTGAAAAACCAAGACAAATCTAACAATCTCCACCTTGGCCAATTTCACATCCAACTTGAATATATCTTGTTGTAGTTTGCTCCACCTACATCTTTGCTAAGACATAAAACCTGTAACATGTGCAACACACTTACTTTGTCCCACATTCTAGAACCACCTTGGAGAAAAAATTAACACTTGTCCTTCTTAGTGAACACTGCATAACATATGTCTGAAACAAATCTAAATCATAACATGCTTGCTATCATAGCAAACAATCATTGGCCTTGAAGAACTACCGCTACACATACCATCAAATCAATTCAGTTTTGACACCACCTAACTCGATCATAACTTGGACAACGCACATGTGTAGTTATCCTGAGTTTATTTTCCTTGTTACCTCTAGAGAGGGACATCGGTTTGTCCTCTTCAACCAAATGAACTATTCCAATATGGAATTGAATGGTGTGACTAATTTTGGCATGGAAGGAAACCCTTCAACTCTAGAATCTTCTCATCATTTCAACATGAAATTGGATGGTGTGATTGATTCTAATTCTTCTCTATTACTCCCCCATAAACTAGGTTGAGATGTGTCCACATGCCTAGTTTGGACATTGAACCAATAGAGACATTCTTACGTAGTAGTTTTGTAAAGACATCAATAAGTAATTGATGTGAAGAAGTGGAGGAATGAGTAACCAAGGCAGTAAAAACAACCTTTTCTCTAACAAAGTGATAATCAATTTCTATATGTTTTGTACATGTATGAAAAATGGGATTCATAGTTATGTAAAGTGCAATAATATTGTTGCAGAATAGAGCAACAAACTTTGAAAGAGTAATGCCAATATCATATAAAATGAATGAAAGCTAAGTTAGTTCAGTAGTCGTGGAAGGCATAACCCAATACTCTGTCTCCACACTAAAACGAGCTACAATTGACTATTTCTTTGCACTCTGAGATAGGAAATTAATTATCACTTTGTTAGAGAAATGTCTCTTAGAAATTGATTCCTTATTTTGATCGTTGAATAGCTCTGAGCTATCATATGCTTTTAGTTTGGTTTTATACACCTAACAACATCCAACCACATTTATCAACAAAGTACGAGGAACCAATTCACAAGTGTGATTAGTAGCTAAAGCATTAAGCTCCTCCTGCTAGCAGCTCGCTAACCAACATGCTTAATAGAGAATTTAATTGGTCGAGGTTCAATAGGAATATCTTGATGGTCTATAGCTACAAAGACATATTTTAGGCTGGTTTTGAAAACACCAACCTTAGAGTAGTCATATTGTGCTCATTAGTAGATGTAGCTAAACTAGGATCGGCTTCAGACTCATGACTTGAAGAATGGATTGATTCATCAACTATTGGGGATAAATCATGTATGTAGTGTAAGCATGTGTGCCAACTATTGAAGATGATGCCACCTCTATAGTTTAGGAGCCATGATTAGAAGATGAGTTTGCCTTATGAGATAGTCTCAAAAGTGCTCAATTAGATCTTGTTCTATGGGTGCCACCTTAGTTGAGTTAACCATGTCTAATGAACATGACAAAAGATGAGGATTGCGTATTGTACTTGATTTGACTAGGGGACACTCATCACCATGTAGAGTTAACCAATCATGAAAGTTTGATAGTTTTCCTTCACCCTGTTGAACATGAAATAAACCAGTAGGATTGGAATAAGGAAAAAGTTGTTCTTAGAACATTACATTTTGGAAAGTATTCACCCTTCTTTTGGGAGGATAGATGCAATGACAACCTTTGTAGGCATCACTGTATCCCAAGAAAACACAAGGAAAAAAATGAGCTTCGAATTTGTTGGATGAGTGATTCTATAGATAAGGAAAGCATTGACACCCCAATACAGTTAAGCATGAATAATCTAGACCTTTCCCAAATAAAATTTGATAGAGATATTGCATTTTCAATTATGCAAAAGGTAACATATTTATAAGAAAGGCCAAAGTAGAGAATGCCATAACCCAAAAATGTCTTGGCACGAACACATCATACATCATAGCTAAACCAAGTTTCATAATTTGTCTATGTTTTCATTTGGCAACATCATTTTGTTCAGGCATGCTAAACAGGACAACTAATGTCAGATCCCATTTTAGCTAGATAATCCAAAAAATTCTCTTTGAGAGAATCCACCATTACTGTCATATTGAAATTTGTATCTTTTTTGTCTAGTTCAGTTCAATGAGTATTTGTAAAACATAACATTAAAAAAAATATAGATTTTGTTTTATTGGATAAATCTAAGTATATTTAGAAAAGTCATCCACAAAGACTACATAATATCAAAACCCTTGGAAGATCGTATGGGGGAAGGACACCATAGATCATAATGTACCTTCATAAGAGGTCTAATGGATAATTACATTGAATCAATAAAAGGAAGTTTACTTGTTCATTTCAAAACTACCGCGTTTATGTAAATCCTAATTCCAATAATCTACTTTAATCAATTGTTTATTGCTAAGAAAACAAACTACTATATACCTTGGATGACCAAGTCGTTGATGCAAAATATCCTCAAAGCACTCTTGAACTGGGTAGAAAACCAAGCCTCAACACTTGTCTTGGACTCATTCAAGGCATACAAACCTCTTTCCTATTTTATGATGTAATCACATTATTTGTGATTTTGTCCTTTATAAAATACATAAAATTAAAAGTTTAACTAAAAATAGCAAGGATACTTTGAAGTAAGCTGAGAAATTGACAATTAATTAATTTTTTTTTCCATATTGGGGACTAACAATATGTCATGTAAAGGAATATTATGTAATCTAGTAGATAGATTAACTTATCCAATATGTGAAATATTTAGTTTTTATTCATTTCCAATCATTACAGAACTAGTGCTAATATAGGAAATTAAGTCTTGGAGCTTACCATTATCTCCAATTATATTTGTTGTAGCACCAATGTCAGGGAACCACTCATAATCTTTTGTTTCTACAATTTTCATGATGGACAATGTCTTGGCAATGTCCTTAGGCTGGAAAGAGTAGTTGAACCTGTTCTAGCAGTGGAGAGCATCATGCCCTCATTCTCCATAAATCTAACAAATCACTACATCACCACGAGTTATTTGGTTTTATTGGGACTAAATGGGTCTACCTTTCTCTTGGGATGGATGACCTTGCCCATTGATGGATTGATTGATTTGTTAATATGTTTCAGTGAAGCCTTGTCCCTTTAAACTAAAGAATTGGTTTCTATTGTTTCACTTTCTCTTCTTTTTGAAACATTTTTCTATTTCTAGTCATTGGCCAAAGAAAGCCAATAATTGATTTATTGAATAATCTATATGTCCTTTGTTACAAAGTTCATGACTTTGTATCAACGGAACGAGTTCAATGAAAGATGAAATCGGAATTTTAGATATTGTAGTGATAAAAGATTCATATTGAGATCCCAATTCATTAAATAGAGAAA
Organism: Platanus orientalis; assembly: GCA_025762735.1. Taxonomy (NCBI): domain Eukaryota; kingdom Viridiplantae; phylum Streptophyta; class Magnoliopsida; order Proteales; family Platanaceae; genus Platanus; species Platanus orientalis. Next base: position 2,296 of record JAOXJP010134260.1, on the reverse strand, counting down.
ACACTTAATTTTGATCAGACATAGGCTTACTAATAGCAGCTAACTCATCACAAATAGTTATGAAATGAAGAAAATAATTCAAGAGTGCAGATGTCTTTCATAAGTTGTAGTTGTTGATGTAACTCAAATTTTCTAGCCTGAGAACTTTGTGCAAAAGCCTTCTCCAATGCCCTCCATACATCGCATGAAGTGACATGTCCAATAGCCAATCCAAGTACCTTCTTTGATAAGACTGATAATCCAGGCCCTCACTAGTCTATTAGTCCTAATCCAAGACATGACATTTGGGTTTGGGATTGCCTCTTTTCCATCAAGAGAGTAAGTATCTCGTTCCGACATGGGTATTTTTCCATAGATAAAACCTTCTAAGTCTTTCCTTTCAATCAACACAACCATTTGTGTCTTCCACAATATGTAGTTTATTTGAGTTGACTTCAAAGAAATGAAATAGGCGATGTTGATGGAAGAAAGATAAGGGTAATGACTATGTGATAGTGCCATTGATAAATAATGGCAAACAAGGAATGCCGGGATAATGTCGACTTTGTGATGTCTATGGTTTATATGTCAATAAAGATTAAATCAAGGGACTCTATTGAGACAGACCTTTTATATAAACAACAAAAGCAATGACGACCAAAATAGTTTATATTCAACGGATCCAAAACTGTTTGTTGTGTCCACTTTAAACACAAAGGAAAACTAGAGTCTTTGCTATGAACCATGTTTCTAAGTGGGTGTTGGTTAAGGTACTTTGTAAAGAACCTCAAATAAAACAAAAAAACTGAGTGGACTTTTGCAAAGAAAGAAAACTTAAAAATAAACAAATAAATAACCAAATGAGACTAAGTTGTAGACCTTGATTAAGTGATGATCAATGAGGACTGAACTGTGAGTGACTAAGAAATTATAGGTGAAAGAGAGGTAGCTTCAATAGAGTAATGACATGATCTATTCAAAGTGGGAAGTGGCTATGATAGAGTAATAACATACTCTGTTTAAAGTGGATACTTGATGCAATCAAGCGTGAGGGATGAATCCTACTAACCAATTGAAAATAACCTTCAACAAACCATTGATTTTCACAAGTGGAAATGTTATGAACAAAGGACTTGTTGATTTTCCCAAAGGAAAATACCCAGAATTGGGTAGAGAAAACTGTCAATAAATCAAACTTTATTTAATAATTCAATGCTTCAATTCGATTACAATGGAGAATTTATAGGCCTAGGACCCCAAAACCCGAAATAGAGACTTCTTAAACAACCTTGAATTCCTACTACATTAGAAATTGCTAAAAATATGAAAAATCAGTAAAAACTGAAAATACTGAAATCTACCCAAACTTGCTCTAATATTCTTATGATAAATTATTAATATCTTCCTATAAAGAGTCACATCAAATATTCTCCAAAATATACAACAATTGGATGTTTCCCTAAATAGAAAAATTTAACAAAAAATTGCCATTTGAAGGATTAAACAATGGATTTTGGGGGTTGCAATCAGATGTTGGGAGGAAACGTTATGGCCATTCAAAGTTTAGTGGCCAATTTTGACTTCTTATGATCAAGGTTCTCCATGAACCAGTTTGCAAGTTGCTGCACTGCATCAATACCAGATGTAGCATATTTGTTGATGCCAAAACTAGTTTGGAGTTTTAGAAAGATTGTTGGTTTGTCAACCTCTAGAACATCATACAAAGGATGGGTGTAATGAGAAAAGATCTGAATAAGCATTGTTGATGCTCTGATACCATTTAAAATTCTGAGATTTTCGGAAGAGCTTTCTTTCAACGTGAGAAGAAATCAAAACATCTTTCATTTATATAGACAACTCTTGAAAAAAATAGTTGAATGGATTTGGATTTACTTATATAGAGTGATTGATATAAACAAGGAAAGATCTCAAACACTAGAATCTTCCCAATATGGAATTGAATGGCATGGCTGATTTCGGCATAGAATGAAACCCTTCCAACTCTAGAATTTTCTCATCATTCCAGCATAGAATTGAATGATGTCTGAAAGTGGCCTAAATGGGACCCATAAGGGTCCCATTGTACATTTTATCCATTTACGTCTCCTCCACCGGATTCCACAAGTGAAGACTAGCTGACCTGGGCCAGGCAAGCCAAGGCAGCTAGTAGGCCACTGGCGTGGCATGGGTTGAGATCTAGGTGCCGGGTTGATATCCTCTGCAACACTGAATATTTGCGTCGGGCTGGAGCCACCATTCATGGGGTGCCATGTGGTGTCAGGTACTGACAATGAGGGTGGGCCCCATACACTTTTGT
>JAOXJP010134249.1:0-13518 GCA_025762735.1 Platanus orientalis | reverse complement strand
CCCTGAATATCTGCCTTGAATAACCCTAAAATTTCAGAATTTTCTAATTCATGCTAGGAGTATTTTCGAAATTTTACCCACTTTCTGAAAAACTACAGATTTGCCCCTAAACCGAAAATTCCAGATTTTTATTTCTAGGTTATTATTTGTTTATTTGAAGTTGTCTCCCATTGTTCCACATTGCGTTCCACATCACAACCCACATGGAGAGAAAGGGAAGCCTAGGAAAGGGCACTAACCTTTGAAGAGGCGAACATGTCATAACCACACCTTAGGAAATCACCCAATAATTCAACACAATTTTTAAAATTCTTCACTGTAAAATATGGGGGAGGTGTGCCTTTAAATAGGCTTACAAAACTCAAAATAATAAAACCTTGCTAAATTTAGATAATTCTAAAAACCTATGAGACTTGCTAACCAAACTTTCCTAAACTCTAAGACTTCTAAATAATCAACATTCCTCAAATTTAAACTACTAAAGACTAAGAAACAAAGTGGTTGTCTTTCAACTTGTATTGGGCCCCCTTTCTTGACTTTGGAGCCTCACTAAATGACAAAATAATGAGTTGTAAACCAGCACACAAAATTCCCCATATTGCCCTTGGCTTTTAACCTTATTACATCAAACTCATGCAAATAAAAATCCTAATATACCATTGGCACAAAAGGTCTTATTACATAAAGTACTCACCCCTTAAATAAATTAAAATAATCCATTCATATTACAAAACTTGAACCTTTCTCTCTTATGTGGTGGCCCATACAAGAGTCTCTTCCTATTATCTGCATCACTCAGTAGTCTTATTGGAAAATCCCCTCATCATGTGGATTCCCAAGTCTACGTTCCTCTTCTAGTATCGACAAATGTTGATGTTGTTTAACCAGTAGCACCACCATCTTCTGAAGTTCCCTTGCAAGTATATCAAAGAAAACCATGGGTTCTCCCCGCCATTGAGCCATACCCTCCTATTGAGACCCCACCTACATCTCTTGATTTGCCTATAGCCTTACACAAAGGTAAATATTATTGCACTCCTTATTCTATTGTCAAGTTTGAGACATTTTTCTGTTTTCTCTTCCGTGTTTCGTTCATTTGCTTTATCTCTTTCCACCATTTCCTTGCCTAAGTCATATGCATTGGTGATACAGTATTCTAGGTGGAAGCAGGCCATGGATGCCGAGATGACTGTTCTTTACTAGAATAGTACTTGGGAGATGACCATACTTCTTTCAGGAAAACAGGCAGTTAGGTGTTGTTGGGTGTATACCATCAAATATCATCCTGATGGTACCATTGAAAGACTTAAGGTGCAGCTAGTAGCCAAAGGGCATACACAGACATTTAGTGTCGACTATTTTGAAACCTTCTCACTAGTTGCACACCTTAATTCTATTCGAGTTATGATTTCTATTGCAGTATTTTTACATTGGCTACTATTTCAGTTGGATGTGAAAAATGTCTTCCTTAATGGTGATGTACAAGAGAAGGATATGGAGCAACCTCCTGAGTATGTTGCTCAAGGTAGGAGTGATAAAGTATGTTGACTGCGAAAGGCCATCTATAGACTGAAGCAATCGGCCTGTGCTTGGTTTGACAAGTTTAGTCAAACAGCATTGCAGTATGGGTTTAAGAAGACCTCATCTGATCACTCAATGTTTGTTCGTAAGCAACAGGCTGGTGTAATTTACCTTGTGGTGTATTTAATGATATTATTATTACTGGAAGTGATCATGATGGCATTATTGACTTGAAGCAATATCTCAACAAGTCATTTAAAACAAAGGATCTTGGACAACTTCATTACTTTTTGGGAATAGAACCACCCAATCTAAACAAGGACTTTACTTATCTCAGAGGAAATATGTAATGGATATGTTAGAAGAATCCATGATGCTTGGGTGTAAGCCTATTGACTTACCCTATGGATCCTAACTCCAAGATTGGGATTGATGAAGGAGAGTTATTTTTTTTATCCAAGTTGTTACAAGAGAATGGTTGGAAAACTAATTTATCTGACAGTGACTCGCCTAAATATAGTTTTTGCAATTAGGGTTGTGAGCCAGTACATGCACACTCCATGACAGCCATACTGGGATGTTGTTTACAGGATTCCAAGGTACTTGAAAAGCAGTCTAGGAAAAGACATTCTTTATACTTCCTCAGATAAATTGAAAGTTGTTGGTTTGTAAGATGCAGATTGGGCTGGTAGTCAGCATGATAGGCAATCAACATCAGGATATTATACCTTTATTGTGGGTAATTTTGTTACATGGAAGAGTAAAAAGCAACATATGGTAGCAAGGTCCAGTGTCAAAATGAATATAGGGCTATGGCACACTCTTAATGTGAACTACTGGGGTTGAGATCCCTTTTATAAGAAATGGGGATAACGGTTCTTTCAACTCTTATCATGTACTGTGACAATCAGGCAACCATTCATATCGCTAGCAATCCAGTATTTCTTAAGCGGACCAAGCATATTGAAGTTGATTGCCACTTATTAGAGATTTGGTGATAAGTAAGCAAGTTGTAACTCCATCGTAAAATCAAAAGATCAACTGGGTGATTTGTTTACTAAGGTTCTGGGAAGGTCCAACTAATGTACTTTAGTAACAAACTGGGCATGACTGATTTACATGCTCCAACTTGAGGGAGAGTGTTAACAAGTATTGTATTAAGGGGTGCAGGGCAGGCGTATTTCTATCATTGTACCTGAGAGCCAAAATGTTAGAGAGAGAGGCATCATTTTCTCTAACAACGACTCCTCTCTCCTCTTCGACCACTACTTCCTCCTTTCTATCCTCCTATTTCTTCTTGCTTTTCTTTTGATTATTGTGACTTGTATGATTTTTCTACATTCTGACAACCAATAAATAAGAGGGAAATGTTTCAAGAGTGGCAGGGAAAGTAGCATGGGGGGCTAAAGGAGAAGAAAATGATGTAATGAAGAAGATCCATATCCGTGCTGGATTGGGGTTGTATCCTTGGTGAATATGGGTAACTTCAAGATAGGACAAGGGGACACTAAAGTCGAATGCTGGTGATGGAGATTCTACAATGAAATCTTTAAGGGCTGGACAGTTAAGAGAAGAGTGATCCTGAAATTGGTGAATGAGGATAATAAGGATATCATGTCATTCAAGAGTTAAGGCTCAGATGTGGTAAACTGATGTAGAACAAAAAACAGCCTATGCTTAAATTTGATCAGAATCCTAGACAGGCTTGAAGATATATTTAAGGAGAATGATGACTAATCAATGAGCCTTGAAATGACATGATGATCAGCCTTGGGATCTCATTTGAGATTTTTTTTTTGATAAATATGGTAAGATTTTATTAAGCAAATAATTAAGAGAGCAATGTCTGAGGAATACAAAGACCCCCACCCCCCCAATGGGGCTCCCTAACCAAAGACACAGGAATCCCACTCAAACACCCAATCAGGAAAATGCATATCAGAAAAACAAGGAAAGAAAGATACAACTCCAATTAAACAGAAGAGATACAATCTTATCTAGTAGGAGACGATCCGCAAGTTGGATGTCAGATTCACCTATTTCTCTCCATCCATAAACTCCTAAAAAAACTGCAAAGGAGAGCCAATCCCACAGTACCCTCCCTCGAAGGGATAACCTAGTCTCCTTCTATTGACTCCACTCCACAAGCAAAGACTACACTGAGGCTGGCATTACCCACCTTTCTCCAAATTTGGCCAAACATTGATCCCACACCAAAAAGGCCACCATACAATGAAGATATAAATGATTAGTTGATTCCTCCTCCTGAAGGCATAGACCACATCAATTAGCCAAGGGGATTCCTCTAGCTTGAAGATGGTCTTGAGTGAGCGGATTTCCTAGGAAAAGAAGTCACATAAAGAAGGCCACCTTAGAAAGAACCTATAATTTCCACAAGAAATTGGTTGGATTTGGGAAATTAACCTCTAGGATTAAACCCTGGAAGAAGGAAGAGACTGAGAACACCCCCCTAGACTCACAAGTCCACACTCTCATGTCTTCTTCTAAACTCCCCACCCAGACTCGACCAAGGATCTACATGATCTCACCAATGTCTCCAACCTCCTAGTTGTTTAAATTTCTTCTCAAGTGCAACAGCTAATTCACAGAATTTCCTTCTTGATGATAATGCTGAAAAATTGTGCCTTCCTTAAAGCGTGCCAAGTTGAATAATCTTGGAAATTCAAGCTTCAATGAGGAAGCACTGCACCAAATATCCTGTCAAAATATGACCGAATTCCCTTTTCCCACCTTGATAGCCATATTTTTCATAAAATCTTCATAGACCTTAGATATCCCCTTCCAAATGCCAGAACCATATGCTCCCTGTGGAAGCTTGCTGTCCCAGACTCCCAACCCATGTCTGTGACTCCATATTTTGCAACAATTACCTTATGCCAAAGATGAAGCTTCTCCGAGTTAAACCTCCATAACCATTTTCCCAATAAGGCCTTGTTCATCAGCTTCACCGTCCAGATTCCCAAACCTCCTTGTGAAACTAGTCCACACACTTCATTCCATCCAACCAAATGTAACTTCCTATCACCAAGACACCACCAAAGGAGTCCAATAAAAGTTACGTTGAATCTGCTCCAATTTCTCCACTACCCCTTTAGGGAAAGAAAAGAGAGAGAGGAAGTATACGGCAGATTATAAAAAACACTCTTCAAAAGAGTAAGTTTCCCACCTTTGGATAGATACAACCCTTTCCACGAATCCAGCCTCCTTCAACCTTCTTAATTATTGGAGTCCACATCTCTTTTAAGTCTTCTTTTAGTGGTTTTTAAAGTTCCATAGGTTTTGGTCAAGTTAGTAGGGAGTTATAGAGGTTTTTTGCACACTTTTCTGTGTAGGGGCAATATTATAATTTTACCCACTAAGGTTGGACACCTCACCTATCGGAACATATAAATAGCTCTTATACTCCAATTTTGGGGTATGAAAGATTGAATATTGAATATTGGCTGATACCACTGTTCAACTGAGTAACTCTCAAACTCAATGAGTGACTCATAGGAACCCTAGATTGATTCTAAGTACAAAGTGTTCCACTATTCCAATGGTGTCGTCAGCTACATGGTGTTTGCCAATTAATAATTGAAGATATTGATATTTGGACTAATTTACAAATTTCTTCAAGTATTGATAATTTTTTCAGATTTTCCCAACTTTCATAACACTAAATAGCCTTCAACCCATATCTCTTATTTTCCTAACCCTAAGCATAACCCTAACCTACTTACATTCACCCCTTTAATCCATGAAACCCTACTATAAACAAAAATCCAGAAATCTTTCTTTCATCTTTTCACAACCTAAATCCTACACAACAACCATTTATTAAACCCTAGATCATTCCTTGTACTCGAAGGGAAATATCAAAATTTTCCTAACCAGTCTTGAACCTTTACATTCAAAATAAAACCCGAATTACCCCAAACTTTGCAACTTGACTTAATCTCCCTAATTTGTCCTACATCAATTGGTATCAGAGCTTTTGGTCCTACATCATAAACAATAGCCTCTTTCACTTGGATCTCCTATCCCCAATACTAACTTTTCTAGCGGGGCATGGGATGGGGAGGAGGACACAAAGTAGTTGACCAAAACTATCTAAAAAATGGACCATTTCTAGAAAGTCATCTTTTAACCATCCAAAAGAATGAAATTGAACATGTGGTTCGATCATCCAGTCATCCAGACTTTTGCTCTAAGATATGTCTAAAACGGATCCTCTGATGGATAATCTAGATCAAGAAGCATTTGTTAAGAGTTTTTGTGCCCCTGCAAATCCCAATCATTTATTGCTTGTAAATTAGACACTAAATTTTCGTTTACTAGATTCATCTTTTTCCCCCATTTTCTTCTTGGTGTGGAACGGTAATGAAATGATGAATTTTATTTGAAAAACCAAAGGAGGAAGTATAAAGCGAAAAACAACACCCCCTCATAAGAAGTTCATCTTAATGTGTAGGCCAACCTAAGAATACAAGTCAAGAGATGTTCTTTTTTTTTTCTTTTTGATCGGTGACAGAATTACATCATATTAGGAGTATATTAAGTAACTACAAGTAGGGGTATATCACCCCCCCCCCTCCCCTTAATAAAACTAAAAAAAATAAACTAGAGTATCCTAGGAAAACAAGGTCCACAAGCAGCTCAAACCAACCAAATGCTCACTCCCAACTAAGAATTGATGAGGACATCAAGTCCAAGCAGGAGTTTCAGGTTTATCAAAGACGGCGTAAGAGGTTACGCCCATATTATGGTTTCACTAGATATTTATTTTATGTTTTGTTCCCTAGCACATTATTTGAGGGTACTTTTGTCTTAGTAGCATATTTTAGTATTATTTTGGTTATTATCTATGGTGTAGAGTTACTTTGGGCATGTCATTGTGCTAGGGGGGTATTTGGGTCTTTACTTATTTTAGGGTGTAATAGGTCTGGCCGTGGGGGCTATAAAAACACCCCACACGACCAGCATCTCTCTCATGCAAGGAATAAAAGAATTTTTTTGAGTTAACGGCTATGGCTCCTTCTTCTTCCTCTTCTCTTAGGTTGAAGGTAAAGCAAAACCTTGGAATGGGTCTAGGGACATCCCTAGTTTAACGGTGGTAGTGGAGACTTTTCCTTTTTCTTCTCTTAATTTTATTCCTCAATTCACAAGTCTTCTTCTTCTTTTTCTTGTGTTGAAGTTCCACTCAACCCAATAGAACCATCACCGGATTGTCTTCCTTGAGCTCCTCCAACTTTATTTTCATTCAAGGGGTTGATGGAGGTCCATGTGATCAGCTAGGAATGAATCTATTTCCATTAGAGGCTATCTAAAGGAGTTTATTGCAGGTTTACAAGTTTCAAATGTGAGAAACTAGCAGGACCTCTTCATATGAAATTAAGTATGGCTTCTACAATTTAGAGATTGAAGGGCTGCCACTGCTACTACCTGTTGAGGATTACTAGACGATCCAAGTTGTAGTGGGACCCATCCCAATAGGTCCCACCTGATAGAGAGAATTTTTGAATTCCCTGCAGGAGACATTAAACCTGGTGGTTTTGGTGTTCTGGGAAAACTTAATCCTAACTCCTAAATACTAGGAGTTTGGTAGGCATCTTTTGAAGGGGTCCTAGCAACACAAAAACGATCCACAGGGGATAAAAACCCACTCCAAAATTTCAGGGGTTGATCAAAATACAGCAGGGGTTTTCTCCACAGGTGTTAAACCAGCTCTGTTTTTGGGCTTCGGAAAAATCAACCTAACTCCCTATTTGTTAGGGATTTGACTGCATGGTGTTGAGAGGATTTTCTCACTCCCTGGGCGACCCTATAGCTGCTGGAGTTCATCCCAAAACTTTTGAGAATCACCCCATTCCATCTGGAGCAAATCTCAACAGGCGGCATTCCTTATTTTAAAGATTGGTTCTTGGGGAGTTCGTATGCTTCAATTTCTGCCCTGTTCAATGACTGAATATGATAGGAATCATCTTGGAGAACCTGTAGGAGGGTATTGACAGCTGTATCAGGTACCCTATCCTCTATATCTATTCTCTTTCGAATTCTATGGGTTTAGTGACTGTTATGGTTATGTTGGGTAGGCTAAAGGACTGATGAAACACTACAAACATACCTAAATCCCTGAGAAATCTTAAGCTAAACCATTCCTAAATCATCCCTAGCCCATGTGTAATGAGTCCCTAATAAATTCTCATGCTCTCTTTAATGCTTCCTTGAATTCTTTCATGTTTTCTTTGAATTTTCTTCACTTTATGCTATTCTGATTTTTTTCTGGGGCAGCAACTATACCTGTGAATAATCTTTAATTCAATTGTGTTCATGCATATAGTGTAGGCCTTTAATTCATATCATGCTTATTGAATTAAACTGAATCTTAATCTGAATTCGTGTGTAGATGTGTAAGTAGGAATCTTGTTTATACTTTATCATTACTTTTATCAATTTTATGCCTACTTTGTGCACACAACCACTAGTCTATATGCATGTTACATCAAGAACACTCAGCAAGCATGCCACTCGTAAGCGACCAAACAACAAGATAATTGTTGTGATATCTCCACACAACTGAGACAAACCGAAAACATGAGACACCATCAAGCCATAACCCCATGAAAAATGGATCAACTCAACCCGCAAAGAACAACACGGGGAGAGCTCAGTCATCCAATGATGCTACATCATCATCATCTGTGGTGACTTCAGCTATAACAAGAACATTTTGGAGGTTATCATTCTGTCACCTTCGTGAACTTTTTCTTGTCCACCTTGACAAGTGCAAGAAGGTGATCATTGACTCCATACTATTAGCACCTGGTGTCGTCCTTTTAGACACATTTGGCTTGCTTCCCATGGTCAACTTTAACTACAGGAATAGGATTCACTTTCACTTTCTCATACCTAGGATTAACTTCAGCAAGAACCTGTCAATCATGCTCTTCAAGTCTTCTTCAACCTGGAAGGCCATGTGGAAGTCATTGTCCATAGAGAAAATTCGGCTGTGGGAAAAACCATCAGAATTCTGGGCTTCAACCCAATCTTGTTCATAGCATCATGTTTATATTCAGCACAGGCATCCAATTTGTATAAAATATTTTTGTACTCATTGACCGACATATATTGCCTTGCTGTGGCCTTCAAAATAGAATATGTATATGCTACTTGTAATCGGAAGGTAGAAATCAGTTCTTCAAATTCTCTTCATTTCATCCCAAGTTCTCGCCTCTCCTAGTCCTGATACGAATGGCATCTTGAAGTTTTCTCCCCCAAATTATAGCTGGGCCCCTCAAATTTGCAGTTGCAAACTATATCTTCTGGCCTTCAGTTAATCCATCCCAGTTACAGGAAGTTTCTAGATAAATGGATCCAATCAAGAAACAGATGTCTATTGTATTTGCCATGATAACTGAGCGCCTCCAACTTTACTTCTTTATTTACCACATCATTTAAGAATGTCAACCGGCATACTGACTGCAACCATAAACTTCCAGGGGCTGAATTCTAGGAAGGTCACATGATTCCTTTATGGGAACACCTCCCAAATCAAATAAATTCGTCTTCCACTATTATTGAATAGAATCTCAAAAGATGTAGATCAGAAAGAAGTTTTTACTCCACTTCATTAACCCCATTGTCTTGACTAACTATAAGATTAGGGAGCTGAATTAGATGAACTTTTTTTTTTTGTTCTTCTCATTCACATGCTTACCAAGCACAATAGACATAATGGCATCCATATAAACTTGAAGTGAATCATGTTTGAATAAAATTAAATTTATTGGTCACTTTGGCTAACGGCTGGTTTCTTCATAGATATGATACTAAGAGACAAATCAAGATGGTTCAGCATTAGTAGAGGCCATGCTAAACACATAAAATAAACAAAAATCAGTTCACTCTAATACCACCAAATGGATGTTGGACAATAGGGCAAGCTAATATCCTACAAATTAGAAACCCCGAGGGAAGCAAATGGGATAATTTTGATGGCTAAATAACACACTCAAAAGTGGCTGAAAATTTTATAACAGAATTCAAATTTAAAATAGGGCTTAAAAATAAAATTAAAATGAAGAAAACATTGTTGTAACATAAGGACTCGTATACTTGTCAAAAAAAACGTTAGGATGTAAACAGAGTATCACAAGGACAATCATCTCAGTTGATGAGAGGTAGATATGGGCAGGAATTAGAATTTCTTTTTTTTCTTTCAAACCATAGAAATGGGACCAGATTAGAGTGATGGTGGTAAACACACAATTTGAAACTGAGGTTAACAGTACTAATTACTACTGATTTAAGTTACGAAATTCCAGGCAGAAAATCATGTATTGGTCATGGCAAGTTCAGAAAAAGTAGCCCAAATTCTGAAGAAACTAGATGCTTTTAGACTCTTACCCAAGTTGGAGTTGAAAATCTCAATTATTGCACAGATTCTAGATGAAATCGCTCCATCCAATTAATTATCACAACACCAAGGAGGGAACTGCAGCTCTCAAAAGAAAAACTCCTTCATTCAAATCTCAAAAAAAAAAAAAAATTCTTATTTCAATAAAGAAGTATCCGTTATATTAGGATGGTCAGCTAAGCCTGAAACCCCCATTGGCTTTGAAATGAACTCAATTTAAAGACGCTCCTAATCTTGCTTAAACTCTTAACTTAAGAAATAAATACTTGCAGAACTCTAAATCTGCTGTATTTTCACTTTTTTACATATTTGCTCTCAAAGATAAAATATACACACCTAACCTAAAAGTCGCATGAGTTCTTAAGAATTTCAAATGACTATGAATGATTTAACAAATGACTAAAATAATCTAGGTTGAGCAAATAAACTTATAGAAAAACTTTTTAAAATTGCTGCACTACTACTAAGATTTAAGAAGAATTGTGGACCTCCCGTTGGAGCAAAAAAATTCAGAAATACCCCTATGGCTGAAATATGAGTGTTTCTTGCTCACATTACTAGGCCCTTGTAATTCCTCATGAGTGATTGACAAATAACACCCCTCCCCCATTATTTAAAAGCTGTGAATTTGGAGTCTTTTCTCCACATTTCAATTCCAATGTGTTATTGAGCAAATTAAGTTTTCAACCCTTAAATTGCATACCCATTCCACCCGCAAATACTGCCCATCCAAACACAGCCTTAGATTGCCATAAAAGGTGTGACTACTCTTCTTCACAATGGTGTGATTCCATTGCCTCACTTTTATTGATTGGTGAGATTAAGAAAGGATGAAAATGGAATGGGTAGAGAAAAACTACCCAATATCCTCTTACAAGTGCATTGGTGAAAGTAAAACTGTTCTTCAACCCTAAAAGAGGTCTGTTTCTAGTTCATCCTTCTTTTGTTAAGGAAAACATGTATCTAAGTATGATGATCTTGTAGAAAAAAGGAACTTGTTTTGAAAAATTAACAACAAACTTCAAAACTTAACAACATGCACATGAAAAAGTATTTCTACCTAGAATAGAAATCATAGTATTTCGTTATTCCTCAAGGATTACTGACAGTCCCACTCATAGACCTATACCACCAATGACAGATCATATTGGACGTTTTATCTTCATGCTTACAGACTATCACACACCAATCAACACTGTTGAGAAAAGCTAACCATAAAAATTGGTAAATGTTGAAGTATCAATCCAAATTGAGAAAGCGTTCACAAAAGTTTGAATATGTATGTACCTTGCCACTGCTACAACAACACCGGCAGCTACAAGTAAGCAGCCAATGATTTGATTGAACGAGTACTTTCTACCTAAAATCCAGGTTGATAACATCAGCTGCCACACCAAAAATGTCTGCACCCAAAAAAAAAAAAAATGTAGTGAGGATGGAAAAAGCAACAAGCTCATGGATTACAACATCTAATCATATAGATCAGTGGACTTGTCATTGCAACCAGAACAGTTAATTCACTAAAAATTGGACAGAGACTAGGATTCCATGCTTTTCATATAATGCTTCCCTCAAGTTCTTTGTCTCAGCAAATATTTCCTTTTTTATTTGATGAGAATTTCAATCTAAAGCACACACACAAGTTCTCTGGATGTCTAGGTTGGCCTATTTGATTCATCTTTACCAGAAGAGCCAAGAAGTGACCAAGTTTGACTGAGTTTGGGTACAAGTACGGTTACCCATACATGTGCAGTATACTATATAATAAATACCCACATGCAAATATTAGTGTGCATAAGATGCACCAAATTTTGTTACAGATAACAAATACAACAATTGCTAGTTAAGAGATCAGCTTTCTGGTCTTTGATAAGTTCTGTGATCAGGTTCTGTTGTGTATGGATGCAACAAACAAACATATGAAGTTAAATATAATAAAGCACATATAACCCACTTCCAATACAACCTCTAACCTTCTCAACCCCGAAAACACACACCCCATGCACAAATGAGTGAATGACCTCCCATGACACACCTCATCCGGACATTGCAGACCCTCACCCATACCTATCTGATACAAGACCAAAAGAATAATCTAGTCCTCTAATACCAAATTGATGTAGGACCAAAGGGAGAATATTATAATAGTCTCTTCTACTGGGACTATGGTTTTTAAAGACAAACATTTGTATGATCTCAGACTTGTAGGAAAGGTAACTGAACAACCTTTTGAACAACAACAAAATCAAGCAAAATGGGTAAGTTTTGACCTCCCAAAATAAGACCTAAAGAAAAGTAATGGAAAAAAATTGTGTATTCTACTTGAAAATAAACTACACCCCCCAAATTGATTGACAAAAATAAAATCAAGAACAAAATAAAACACTACAAATTATCATTTGTAACCAAATAAAACATTAAAGCAAAAGAAAATACCCAAAATGCCCCTGTATAAGCCCATCAAATTTAAGTATGATTTGTTTTGTGTCACGTGTCATTCTCCCCTGGTTATAAATAAATAAATAATAAACCCAACTTCAAATTTATAATAATGACAGATCAACACCATTTCCTTTGCTTTTCTCTTTGAATATATTTACATTTACTTCTCAAGAAAAACACCATTAAATGACTGCGAGGGTATAACTATGTAGTGTGTCTGGGAAGAAATATTTTCTGTCAAACTTTTCCTGATAACTGATTTTGTTAATCATAAAATAATAATAATAATAAACCTGATTTTGTTGGCTTGTCTTGGAAAAAATTCAAAGTGTCATCAATAGGGCTATCAATCGGGCCGGGCCGGGCCAAGGTCAGCCAGAACTCAGTTTCATGTGCCCGTACTCACAGCCCGAGGTAGTCAGACCATTTTAAAATCATGGGCTTAGGGCCAAGTTTGGACCGCCCGAACTTAAATCTCCTCCTAAAATTTGGGCTAATAACAGGTCCATAACTACCCCTAAATACTTTGAAAATATGTTTGATTAGTTAAATTTGGGCTGATAATGAGTCCAAAACTGCCCTCATGAAAGTTCATGTAGCTATATTTATTGGGCTAAGCTATACCAATTTCAGGCCAGGCCAGACTATATTTTATTACTACTTCGGGCCAGGCAGAGTTCAGGCCAAAAGTGAATCTGTCTAAACTCAGCCCGAATAAAACTTCAGGCCTGAAAGCTAGACCCAAACTCAGCCCATCTTAAAGTTAGCTTAGCCCATGATGTGGGAGCATTCTATGCAAAGAAGAAGAAATTGGATGACCATGGATAGTCACCTTTGTCAATTCTAGTAGAGTGGTTTATTTTCCTGTTATTTATTTATTTTAGAAGTGTTAATTAGTGGTAATTTTGTAACAAGGCCAATAGTGCCATAGTTAGTTTAGTTTTTTTGGGTTTTTAGTTGTAATCCCATTTTTCTCTTTGGACCCAGTTTTTTTAGGGCCAAAACTTGACTTTTTGGCTTAATTTTGGTGTTTTTAGATGAGTTATTCAGTTACATTTCTAATGAGACCAAGATTGCACAAATCCGAGGTGATTTGGGAAAATTATGACCAAATTACTAAGGGGTGGTCACTAAAA
>JAOXJP010134238.1:0-13518 GCA_025762735.1 Platanus orientalis | reverse complement strand
CCTCTCCCACGACACCAAATGCATACCTCTCCCATCTTCCCCTTTTCGCCATAAGAAATCCCTTTGAATTCTTTCCAACGTCTGTCCAACCAATCTAGGCAAGCAATCAGAGAACTCTTCCCAATTTGGATCAGCTGACGGCTGATTTGGAGTGTAGGCAAGGGAAACTCCCATCCACCTACTTGGGGCTCCCTCTTGGAGCCAAATACAAGCAAAAGGAGGTGTGGAATCCGGTGATTGACCGAATGCGGAAGCGGCTTAACAGTTGGAAGGCTCGTTTTCTATCTAAAGGGGGTAGGCTCACTCTAATCAAGGCATCCCTAGCTAGTATTCCTATTCATTATCTCTCTCCTGGTTCTACCTAGATCAGTTGGACAGACGTTGGAAAGAATTCAAAGGGATTTCTTATGGCAAAAAGGGGAAGATGGGAGAGGTATGCACTTGGTGTCATGGGAGACAACTAAAGAATATTCGTTTCTATTTTGGGATGTTGATGTATTTTTTAATAAAAGGGCTCATACCCTAATGAATGGAACAAAGAATGATTATGAGAATTGAAGCTTTTGCTTTGTTTAAGGTCTTGAACTGAAGTTTTACTTATACCTTCCACAGTGGGACTGTGAATCCCCTACTGTTGTTGGACTATTGTATGTTCTTCTTCTTATTATTACGTAATCAAGTGATTTCCACACTTTTGCTTTTCTGTATATTTCCAGGACAGGCCTGAGAATTGGATTTTTACATGCTTTTATTATTCCAATTGCTATGAAATTTTAGGATTTACTTCTTATTTCATAGCCCTATTAGGCTGCAAAGTTTCATCATAATCTGAGAAGTCTAACCCTATTTTCTATGGTGCCCTAAGTTCTGTCCAGCAACTAGGACTTCTAGATTTTTTTTCTTTAATCTATTTTCCATATTTTGACGGTTATTTTCAGCTTATTTGAACCTTATGTAGATTCCTCGTGCCCATAACCTGCAGGATTTTTAAGCCCTAGGCCATCCTATATCAAATAAGTGGCCAAATGACAAACATAGAACAATAAATAAGAAGTTATCCTACTTACACCAGACTGTCCAACCGAAGAAGGAAAAAAAAGAAGACACTGACCCATCTAAAAAACAGGTTCTTATAATGCAAGGAAACAAAATGGGATGCTGATAAAAATTCCACACTATCAATCGTGCAATCAGGAAGTAGTAAAACATGCATTACCTGAAGACTTCAAGCCTTCTAAGATTATAAGAGCATTGTCTTAGGAAAAAAAAGAACAATGAATATGAAAATGGCATATATGAGGGGTATGAGATCCATATAAAGATGTTGGAAGAAAATGCGTATGACAAAATGGTCGAAGAAGAAAAAAGAGAGGAGCACATTAGATCTGTGCCTCACAGACCTTGACAATTGGAGTGCTCAGAATGAGAGGTCCTTTTGGATCAGCCAATAGAAGGCAGCAATACGTATAGGGTGAAATGTCACCCAAGTCCTCTTGAGAAAGAGTGTATCTAATTGGTAAGAATTTTCAATGGTGCTATCATACATATATTAATTGCACATAAAAGATGCTGCTACTGGTAATAGAAAAGTTGGATAACTGCTGGTACAAGGTTAGCACAATGTTCATTAAAATGCAAATTCTAGTGACTCATTTAGTTACCTTGACCGTGTAGAAGTGGACATTAGAAAGACTGATTTAGTCATAAGCTCCTCACGCACACACACATACACAAACAAGGCACATCTACAGTATTTTCTGATGATAAAGGTAAATCATCTGATGCGAACAACATTAAGAATCTGCTTTACATACCTCCACATAAGAGAGAATGGTTCAAGACTTGGGAAATATGTGGGTAGTTTTAGGTATTTTAGGGGCTAGGGACGTGAATGTAATAAGGCTTTAGGGCCATGGATATTTAGAGGTTTTTCTTTGCAAAGGGTATTATTGTAATAAGGTTACAAAGTCTAGGGTAGGTTAGGAAAAGGAGGTATGGTTTCCAGCCACTATTTTCTTGTCTTTTTGTGGTTCAAAGGGTCAACAAGTGGGGCCTACACATAGCTGGTTGACAGCTCCTAGTTGCGATGAGATTTTGGTAGTTTAGTTTTTAGGAAGTCTTTATTAACAATTGTTTAGTTAGATTAGAACTATCTTATTTTGATGTTTTTTATTTTTTTGATTTGTGAGCCTATTTAACAGGCTTACACGATTTGTAGAAGGTAGACATGGATTAATAAAGAAAAAAATTGGGTTTTTCCCTCTCTTCTCATGGTTGTAGCCGTGTGAAACCCTAGGGATTGTAGCCTCTAGTTCTTCCCCCTCCCAATCAGTTGGTGCTGATGGGCCTCTTCCCTCCTGTCTTCTTCTCTATTCCTCTTGTTCGTTTTCTTCTTCCTCATTCATTCTTCTTCTTTCTTTCTTCTCTTTCTTCTTTCTTTCTTATATCTCCTTTGCTGTTAATACCATTATAATCCTTTCTGGTTGACCGAAATCATCAAGGAAGATTCAAGGCTGTTGGAACACAAGGTCATACACAGCATACAGTCCTGAGTACCTTTCCGCAGAAATCACCCCCTCTCAAAGTAAGCTTTCATGTGCTTTTCTTTTAGGCCCTGTTTGGTTGCGCCATGAGAAGTTGGTTTTCTCATGTTTTTTTCATGATTCTTTTCTTTCCTTTTCTTGTGGGATTTTCTTTTCTTGTCCTTTCTATACAATTCAATCCAACCAGACTGGCCTTAGGGTTTTCTTTCCCTATCTGTTGGCAATATAAATTTCTCAATTCCTTTTAAATCTCCCTCTGTTTTGGCTGTGACTTCTGTTGAGAAACCCTAGTTCTTTCTAGGATATTCTTGAAATTTATACAGCAGACCATTCTTTTATTAATTTCATATACTTTCACTCATCAGATTGATATGACATTTTGCATGAATATCCATCTTAGGCCCATCTAACCACCTGCAAAATTTTGTTTTATTATGATGCATCTGCAGGGGTATTTTGATAATTTTACCAATCTGCCAAAATTTCCAGAATATAAATCGGCACTTTCCTCTAATATTTCTCATCCTCCTTTTCTTGTCTAATCTTTCTGAAATCTTCTGGGTTGAGTCCTTTCTCCTTTCCCCTAATTCTCTTCTAAAATTGATGTAATTTGGGTGTTCTTAAAGACTCTTCTTGATTGCCTCAGTCTGTTCTTCAATACATCAGCACTTCTATTGTTATTTTGGGCACATAACTGCAGGATCCCACAGCCCCCTAGGCTGTCCTACACAAATTTAGGTATCAGAGATTCCATCCTGCAGCATCATCATATTGGCACCATTACAAATAGCTCTAAAACTCATCATAACAAGTTTGTTATAAGTGTCTCAATTTAGATGGTTATCACAAGTATATCAATCCTAGTTTATTCGAAGGCTATTAGGCCTTACACAAGCATTATAATTAATAGCAAACACCACTAACATTATAATAGTCCATTAGTAGGTTGGTTAGGGAAGTGATGCATTGTATAAAAGAATGAACAGGTCAAACTGATAAATAAACAATAAAATGGAAGTAGGAAATGGATACCTATCATCGTGCCAGAAGGAGTTTGCATCCAACTCAGGTAGCACTAGGGTGGCATTCATGATTCGTGCAGCAAGAACAGCATTACAAATCTAGAATGCCCAACAAATATAAGTTATTACCTCATACTGCACAAATGCATGGAATATAGTTGTTTATTAATGCAGTAAAGATAATTGCAGAAAAAATATATATTTCACTACAGCATGATAACATGTAAAAGGTATGGAATCCTAAGAACTCACAGCCAATAAGTTTCTTGATTATTTTCTAAAGGGGAAACAAAATATCAATAAAGGGAAAGTTGACCTCAGATTACAGTGCCACAATATCTTGACTTTCATCCATTTGAAGAGATTTATAAAAACTGATAATCCTTGCTGACAGTTTGCACCCTCTTGAGGGCAGCATGCAAGGTAATGACAAGGGGCTCACATCTAATGATGCAGGAACTATAAAGAAGAAGAAAATAAACAGATAAGGAAATAATCTAAGGGTCTTGGGTAAGGTTATGGTGGGGAAAATTAAGGGTTTGATTAAAAAAAAAAAATTGATGGGAATCAAAGATAATTAATAATTTGAATTTCTTAAACAATAATTCAGCCACAAGTATTGCATCACAGGGTATAGGGATGAGTTTGGAATAGGTCTAAGTTGGAAACAATGGAAATGAAATGAACTGAATAGGTGAAGTAGGTGGCTATAAGGATTTTGCAAGATTTCACCTTTGTGAACAGAAATCAGGGATTCAGGTTTAGAGAATTGAAAAGTTAGGCAGATAAATAAAATAAAAGTAAGAGGTATAGAAGATGATGAAGAGAAAAGTACTCCAACGGAATCAACACCATTGGACTCTAGGAACCAGCATTTTGGGGTTCTTGAAAGCATCAGCACCTAGGCTCTGTTTGATTGCATGCGAAGTTGGAGAACTGAAGTGAAGAGAAGTGAAATATGATTTCCATCAACTTTCCAAAAGGTGTTTGGTTGTCATTGGAAAGTTGAGGGGAAGTTAAATTTTTTGAAAGTTTTCCAATAGGAAATGCAACAATCCAACCTTTTTTGAAACAAAATGCAAGCTCCATTTTCTGGAAAGTTGGAAAGTGGTTAGGAAAACTCATTTTCCATCTCTGAAACTTTCCACACAATCAAACGTGAAGAAAGTTGTGCATTTAAGAAAGTTACTTTACTTTTCCACAAAATTTTCTACTTTCCATGCAATCAAACAAAGCCCTAAAGCTGATGTATGCTAGGGCATCTAAAGAGTCTTCATTCATCATCAAAAATATAAATTGAATGCTTTTATATAGACCTCCCCTTGTCCATCACTATATTTCACTTCTTTCACAAATCAAATTGACTCTTAACTGCACTCTGACTTGACTCTAGACTTTCAACCCAATCCTACAACCCTTGGAACAAATTAATTCCCCCCTAAAATGACTGGCAGAAATAAACCCATAATAAATTTAAACTGGCTAAATTAAATTCTGTTGCCATTTTTTTATTTTTTATTTCTTGAATGGTATAGATTCATTGAAAGAAATGGAACTGGAAACAATTCACCAGGCTGGAGAAAAAAAATGAAGAAGAAGAAACATAAAATGAAAAGATATACAAAAACAACAAAGAGAGATGTTAAAAAATTATATGTTGCCAAACAAATATTTTAAGCTACAAATACTGAAATTCCCCTACATGGAATCTTATAGAGATTCTGAAGAAAAAAAAAAAAAAAATTTGAAAGGTAAGGTAATTTATTAAAATGAAAACGGCTGAAAGCCCCATTATACATCATGAGAAATGCTCGTTAGAGCGGAACTAAAGCCAAAACCACTCCATCAAGAACATGAAATACAACAAGAGTCTCAATAAAAAAATCCACCCCCAGTAGGGAGGGTAGCTGCTACCGAACGAAGGGAAGCTCCAATCATACAACTTAGAGAGGACCAAATCCAGCAGCTTCTGTTTAGACCAGGTTTCCCCTTCAAAAATTCTGCTATTATGTTCCTCCCAAATGGACCAACAGACTTCCACAGGAATCAACTTCCAAACCGCTGTCCCCCTTTGATTTCCCCCACTGCATTTTTGAGCAGGCCAGCAATGAAAGAAGCCTCTCAATGATTGAGGTTGAGTCCATAGAACTCCAAACTTGCCCAAGAAGTAAGCCCATAAAGCATCAGCCACCGGGCAATGGACAAACAGGTGAGCTGAAGTTTCACCCTCCGAAATGCACATACATCTATTCGGGATCATGAAGCCTATGCGGATTAGGTTATTGATTGTAGGAGCACGGTCCCACCATAGCTCCCACATGAGATTGGAGACTTTGGACAGAATTTGGTTATTCCATATGAGTTTATGCGGAAAAGGATGCCCCAAGAGCAAGTAGAGTGCCTCATACATTGACTTCACAGAAAATCCTTTCTCCATGTCACCAGCCCATAGTCTCTCATCCTCCATCTCTCTATCCCCTTAGGGGTAACTCTCAAGAAGCTGTACCATCTGCCCCATATTCTCCACCTCCCAATCATTGAGATTTCTCCTCAGCTGAATATTCCAAGAGCATAAAACCCTGATTCTAATCATATTATCCTCCACTGTTCCCCATTTACATCCCACCACGTTATAGCAAGCTGGGAATAGAATAGAAAGAAGCTCATTCGAGCACCACATATCGTGCCACAATAGCACCCTCTTTCCATTGTTAACCTTGAAACTGGTGAATCTGGAGAAAAGACCTGCTCCTTTATAGATCCCCTTCCAAACTCCACACACCATAGACCCAACCGGCCCTCTACTATACCATCCATTGCAGCTCTCCCCCTATTTGGCAGCAGTCACTCCTCTCCAAAGAGCATTGCGATCCTTTCCGAATTTCCATAACCATTTATTTAGGAGAGCATGATTGATTTGACGGATAGACCGAATCCCTAAACCCCCTTGGTGGCTTGCAAATGGTTTTCCAGTTAACCCAACTAATTTTCTTTGCACCTTGATCCTCATTCCAAAAAAACTCCTTTGGATTTGTTCAAGTTGATTTACCCCCAACCCCGGTGCCAAAAAAATAGACATGGAATAGATAGGTAAGCTAGAAAGAACACTTTGCAAAAGCACAAGCTTACCTCCCTTTGAGAGATATCTTTCTTTCCAAGTAGATAACTTCCTCCTCATTCTCTATACAACAAGATTCCAAATGGGTTTTGAAGTCGCTCTAGCTCCAAGGGGGAGACCAAGGTGTGTAATAGGGAGGGAAACTACGACACATCCAAGAGTAATGGCTAACTCATCAATATTTTGAACATTTCCCATAGGGATTAAGGTGGTTTTACTCAAATTTTCCTTCAGCTCAGTTGCCACTTCAAGGATGAGAAGGATGCATCTTAGGTTTATTAACATCTCTAGATCTGCCTTTAACATGAATAAGGAGTCATCAACAAACTGAATGAATGGGATGGACGGACCTCCAACTGATGATGAAAAGCCTTCCAATAAACCCACCGACTCTGCTTTGGAGACCATACGACTAAGGAGTTCCACAACTATAATAAACAAGGGGAAAGAGGTTTACCTTACCTAATACCCCTACTGCCTTTGAAGAAACCCTTGGGGGAGCCATCCACTAAAATTGAAAAAGAATGAGGAAATACAATTTCTCATCCAATTTCTCCACCTTACTCCAAATCCCATCTACTTTAGCACCCAATCAAGGAATGACCAACTTACATGATCATAAGTTTTCTCCATATCAATCTTACAGACAATCCCTGGTTTTCCCACCTTCAACATTGCATTAATGCATTCATTTTCCATGAGTGAACACTCTGTTATTTGCCTCCCCAAAATAAAAGCATTCTGAGATCTTGAAATTACCCCATGAATAATGTTTTTGAGGCAGAGGGCGAGTGTCTTAACCGGCAGCTTGTAGAGACAACCCACCAAACCAACAGGCCTAAAGTCTTTAATCTCGATTGCCCCAACTTGCTTTGGAATCATGGTGATGATGCATTCAAACTCTTACACCATTGGTCCTTGGAATGGAAAGCTTTTAAGCGTTGCCAAAGCCTCCATACCATCCACATATCAGCAAACCTTCAAGAATTTTACGGGGAATCCTCTTGGACCCGAGGCCTTATCCTCCTCCATGTTGTTAAGAGCCAGTTCCACCTCATCCTCTGAGAAAGGTCTCTCAAGCCTCCTCCGTTAATCCTCATTGATGCAATCAAATTCCACCCCTTCTGATTCTGGTTGGTCTGGAAAGGGATCTGTATATAACTTTATATAGAACTCATTATGCTATCCCTTATCTTCTCCTGCCCGGTTACCCATTCACCTTGACTCAGCATATCCAAATAGAATCTACCATAATCACTTTAGTAGCAAGGACTATCGCTTTCTAAACTCAATGGCAGCATCAATTAGACCCAGTGGTGCCTTTGTAGGCCCTATTCAGAGCTCAACCAGTAACCAAGGACCTGGACTTGTCTAGACCCCTATCATCTAAAGATCTAATTTCCTTAGGCTTTTAGGGTCAAACCCTCTCTCTACTCTTAAAATAAGACAAATGAAATTAATTCATCGAGGCAACCCCAAGGATACTTGGATTTCAAGCCCAACGATAAAAGTGAAATCAATTTCCAAATTTATAGTGTCCAATCATCGCTCCTTTAAAAGAATGACATGTCTCTAAGTAAAAGGTTACATGTCCTTAATTTTTTATTTTTTATAAGAAAAATATTCATTAACGAAGGGGATAAAAAAGAGAACAACCAAATAGCCCCGAAGGTTACAAAAATGATGAATCTCTAAAAATATTTCCCCACACACCCTTTATATCTAAAAAAGAATATTCCCTAAGTATTTTACACTTTACAGTCCAAAAGCATAAACAATCTTTAGTCCTTTTATACACTTATAAACCAACTCCGAATGGTCTTCAGAAACTCTTTGATTACTCTCCAACCAAATGGACCAACACACCACTGGACACACCAAACTCCACACAATTTGTCCCTTAACATGGATCTTCCTTGGTTCCCAACTTTGGAAAAGTTCCTTAAGACTTCCAGGGAACAGTGGAACACCCAAACAACCCCAACTTCCTTCAACACTTCATTCCAAATCTCGATAGCATAAGGACAATGAATAAGGATATGATTTATAGATTCCTCATCCTGTAAACATAGAGAGTAAGCATTTGAGAGGTACATACCATGGTTCAAAAGATATCGGATTGTGATCGCCAGTCCCCGATCCCGATCCCAAGCTTGGATTGGCCTTAGCAGAGGCTAGGCTGATACTTTCAAAGGATCAAGCAATCCTGGATTGGGTGATCCGCAATGGATTGGCCGATCCATTGAAGGATCACCCGATCCATACCTGGATTGGATCGGGATCAGTAGTGTCCGATCCTAAGCCTGATCCTGATTTTTTGATCCATGGTACATACCTCTCTTTAGGAGATTATCAATGGTTGGCAACCTATCCCTACATGCTGTCCACAAGAAAAACAGCACCTTTGAAGGTGCATTTAAGCTTCACAACCTCTTCCATGGGTAAGATATGTCACCTCAGGCCCTAAATAAATCAACACAAGACCTCACTGAAGAATCCCCATTATTATTAAGGGTCCAATATCAAGAGTCCTCCTTATCACTCCTTAACAGAGAAGCCTCCACTAGACCAAGTAGCCTAACCCATTGATCCAACAACTAGTCGTTAAGGTGCCTTTTAAAATGGATATTCCAACCACCTTCCTCCCCATTCAACCTCATATTATAGGCCACCCGAGCATTTTTGTCTTGGACAACAGCATAAATGAGAGGAATTTCCATCATTAGAGGCCGCAAAGAGCACCACTTGTACTTCCAAAAATACGTATAGGTCCCTAACCCTACCTTCACCCGGACAGCCTTCTTGAATCATAAAGCTGATTCATAAGCTCCCTCCAACAGCTCACTCCATACAAAGATGAGGGCATTTTTGTTTCCCAAAAGTTAGCCAAACCATATTTTTCAGCAGTAACCTGCCTCCAAAGACTCCCATTTTCAAGGCTAAATCTTCACAACCATTTTGATAGAAAGGCTTTATTTACTTCCTAGATCCTCTTGATACCGATACCTCCATTCTTCCTAGGTTTGAAAACCTCCTCCCAGGCTACTAGATGCAAGCCCATACTATTGTTACTCTTTCCCTAGAGGAATGACATCAAATACAACATGGAAGCAAAAAACTAGACTCTTTCTACAGCTAAAAAGAAAGTAGATATACAAGAATAAGTTTGCTAACAAGATGATGTGTGCATTCACGTTGAAGTGGGGCTCACGTGACATGTGGGTGGGACCCATACGTGTGATCCTTGTGGCAACCAAATGGGAGACGTATAGAGCATCTTGGAGCTGATTTAATTAGTATTTAATTCGGATTTAATCTTAGGCATTATCTTTTATTTCTTTTGAATTTATTTTAGAGTCCTCATATAATTAGGAGTCTTTTAAGTCAAAATTGTAATCCCGTTTTTTTTTCTTTTTAGGCCATATTTTGGATGGTCAAAACTCATTCATTTGGGTTGATTTTGGTGCCATTTGAAACATTATTCAGTTACCTTTCCAATGATACCAAGATCTTCAGAATTTGATGTGATTTAGGAGAGTTATGGCCGAAATACTGGTAGGATGTCACTTATTACAGGATTTTGTTATTTTAGAGAGTTATATATTTTTAGGAACTAGTTTACCGTTAGCGTCCCTGGTGGCGCAGATTCGGGTCACGAAAACAGCCTCTCTAGAAATGGGGGTAAGGCTATGTACATCTTGCCCTCCCCAGACCCAGCATTAGCGGGAGCCTCGTGCACTGGGTCGTCCTTTTTTTATTTTTTTAGGAACTAGTGGGATTTGGAAAGATTGGCATGTAAAGTCTATGTATATGCTTGTAACCCACAATTTTAGAAAGGAAATATATGAATAAAGAATTTTCTTGCTTTCTAGCTCTTGGCTAATGTGTACTTTCTGTGAAGTCTAAAAACTAGGAGTGGTTTTTCCTAAAGGTGGATTCCTTGGATTTATTCAAGCTTCGTGGACACCAAGTGATGTAGGATATCTAAGAGATGGATTCCTGCAAGGTTAAGAATGATTTCACAGTTTTAGGTTAAACATTAGGGTTTATGTTAGGGTTTAGGGAAGCCTTAAATTAATTAGAAAACCTTTGAAAGGCCTAACTAATTTATAAGTCCCTTTGAAAAGACCTTAAAATAATATGAGAAGATGTTTACTAGGTCTTAATTAATTTAATGTAGAAAAGTATCCAAGGAAAAGAATTAAAAGGAAGAAAGAATAAAGGAAAAAAAGAGATTAAATAAGAAAGGAAAAGAAGAAAGAACAAGAAGATGAAGAGCTCACCTAACCGTGAGAGGTATAAAGATATAAACAAGTTGTGGGCTTCAAAAAACAACTTCAATTCATAAATTTTCTTCAACTATCGTACAAGAGGTCTTTATGACCTATTTATAATATATAAAAAAAAATGAAATTGGATCACATTGGACCAAAATACCCCTCCCTTGTATGGTCAATCCAAAAAAACGTAAAAAAAAAATCTGAAAAATTTAAAAGCAATACTAAACTTCTTCTAAACTAATTTCAACTCCCTACCAACTTTCTAACTTGTATCTAATGGCCTTATTGCATCAATAAATCTACTAAAACACTCTAAAATAATTAAGAAAACTCCTAAAAGTCCCCAAACTCTTCAAAAACTTGAATTTTCTTCATTCTTGAAGCAAAATCTTTTATGTGGTGCAACATACATCAACCTTTTGACATTGTCCACATCATCAACCTTTTGACATTGTCCACATCATTCTCCCAGGTAGGGAGAAATTCACCTTCGAATTTTTCTTAACTCACATTACATTACCACTCGATGTCAACAATCAAGGTGGACTCCACAATAGTGGTGATGCATGTGGAGGACTTAGGATTGAAGGTTGATTAGAAGGACTTGGTTTATTATGCATCTTCTTTGTCTAGCTCTTCTTTAGACTCCCAAACTTTACACGAACTGGCACAAATGTAGAAATGCTCTTCGGATTCTTAACTAGAGTTGGTACTTGTGTATCCACACATCGCCCAATGGCTTGAATCCTAGCACCAGATTCAGCATTTGTTTGTTCCTGTCTAACTTTCACCTCAATTCTGACCTAATCTTTGTCAGCCTCAAACTTCTTGTGGATAGCCATGAACCGCTGTTCCAAATCCATAGATACCTGAATCATTTTCCGCCTTTTAATCTTCGCATGAGAAATCTCTTTGTGACATTGAATATAATGATAGAATTATCTATCATGACTCCAAAACTTACATGCACAATAAAGATTATTTTCCACATTATCAAGTCGTATCTGCAATTCAACTTTAGAAAGGGATTGTACAAATGCCTTACAGTCTTCTAGAGTGAAAGAGACATCATACCTAGGGCTGTCAATTGGTCTGGGCTGGCCCGATGCCCGACTTGTCTAGCCCGAAAAAATGTCGGGCTAGGCAAGTTGAGCTTCGGGCTGGGCTAGGCTGGGCTCGGGCCCAAGTGTTATACCCGAAATGATTTTCGGGCTGGGCTCAGGCAGGCCTTAGCCCAACCCGGAATACCCGGCCCGGCCCAAACTACTGTTTAATTGTATATATATATATAATAATATTTTTTTAACATATATATATATATATATGTATAATTGTGTAAATAACCTTTTTTTTAATAATAACATGACACGTGGTTTTCAAAAAAAAAGTAAATTTACTATTTTGGGCACTTATAGTTAATCACTTCAGGCTGCCCGAACCCAGCCAGAAGCCCACAGTTTTTATACCGGGCTGGGCTCGGGCTAACTATTTTCAACTGAGTTCGGGCTCGGGTCGGGCTTGAGCCAATACATCTTTTTCGGGCCGGGCTCGAGTTAGCCCTTGCCCGACCCAACCCGGCCCGATTGACACCCCTAATCATACCCAAAATAACGCATGATTTAAAATTTTAGAACTTTCTCGAAAATTCTAGGGTGATGTAAACCTTTTCACGAAGACCCCAAAATGATTTAGGGTAGACCTAAAATAATAGAAAGAACCCAAAGAGATTTTAGAGTTTCAAGAGAAGAATTGAATGATGTCCTTACTCACATTGAAAGTATGGAGAAAACCCCACAATTTTAGGGTATTGAGAAATCCCTAAAATTGATAAAATGGGGTTTTGGGACTGTTCCACAGCTTTAGGGTGGGCCCTAAAATGATTTAAAAGCTTGAAAATAGGCCCTAAATAGATAATATCTAAATATTGTAGATTTTGGAATTGAAGGAGTTCGGCTTTTCTCAAGAAAAGATCCTGACTAATAAATTTAATTGGAAAACCTGACTCTGAAACCAAATTTGATGTAAGATATTAAGGAAATTAATATTCCTACACTTAATCAATTAAAACAAGCCAAAAGAATATTTTTTGAAATTAAAGAATGCTGAAAATTTAAAGAAAATATTCAATAAACCAAATCGTTAAATAAATTAATCAAAAATTAGAAAACTAATTCAAGAAGGATTGGATTATCAAGGGGAAGCAAAAAATCTAAAAAAATTAAATAGAAATCAAGAAAATAATGCAAGAGTTTACCACAAAAAACTGAGACTTGGAAAAGATAAAGACGATGAAGAACTTACCTCGGATTGGAGAACAAGAGCTTGCAAATACAACAACAAACAACCTTATCCCAACTATTTGGGGTTAGCTACACGAATCTTGTTCTACCATTCCGCTCTGTTTAGGGTTATATCTGTCGTTAAATTACAAGTTGTCATGTCCCTCCTTACTACCTCCACCCAGGTCTATTTTGGCCTTCCTCTAGTCCTTCTAGCACCTTCAACTTGTATTGTCTCACTCCGCCTCACTGGTGTAGTCATTGGTCTTCGTTGCA
>JAOXJP010134227.1:0-13518 GCA_025762735.1 Platanus orientalis | reverse complement strand
TTCATAGTATAAACGCTATATAAAATCTTACCTTTGATAGCGTTTCTACAAAAACACTGCCTAAAGCATGCTGTTAAAAATCATTTTTGTTGTAATGTATTGTTGCTGCATCATCCTCGGATTTTCCTTATTCTCACTCTTGAAGTATTTGACACTCCTGCTTCAAATGCACTTCTTATGATTTCAGTAAAATATGATATCCTTTTTTTTTTGGATTTTGAATTGCTTTGTGAATTAAAGAAATTATTTGGAACTCGAGTTTGGCCTTCCTCAAATTTTTGGCAAGTTCTTGGGAATTTAATGGTTAGGTGATTCTTCTCATATTTTTTTAATTCAACAAGTTGTGTTTGACTAGATTCAGAAACATGATCCCATCTGCAATGAGCTAAGCTACAAAAAGGCTTGAAGTTCATCACTTTCCATCCCTTTCAATATCATGAGCTACATTAAATTATATTTCATTCAAATGTTCTGAGTTGCCTTTTTATTAAATTGATTAACTTCCTAATTAAGAAGTCCTTATTTGTGATGGTTTTTCTCCCTAACAGTCACTCAAGATCAACTTAATTCAATGGTCATCATCATAAGAGAGAAAATGTTTTTTCACATTATATATTAGAAAAATGTGGTAAGCATTTTTGATTGCAAATGGACCAAATTTTCTTTTTCAAAACCTAAACTTGAGACCAAGTGATCAACGTTAGGAAGTCCAAGCTGTGTGGATTGATAGGTGATGTGAATATAACTCATAATTAAAGAACATAATTAGAAGATTTAATGTAAACTGGTGCAACAATCTACTTGGCTGGAAGGACCTGTTCAACTAGACTAATCAATTGCTAATCCAACTTTGATTCATACCTAGAAGTGCTTTAAACACATATGTAAGGGTATGGATGGGTTGGCCTTGGTATGTCCAGGATAGGGCCTTCTGTTGTGTATTTTAGGCTTCAGCCCAAAAGCCTAGACTTCTGAGTGCAACACAACTCAACTTAACTTTATAGGCCTCTGGCACGGCCATAGGCTGGACCAAGTGCCAAGAAGTCCAAGGTTCCCACTGATGAAAATAATTTTCAAAACCCTTATACACGTAAAGTCATTATATGGTTTGTTCTTGCTCTCAATATCTTGCAGGAAAGCCTATATGGATAAAGAGGATGGCCACAGTTTCGTCTCTCATAAACAAGGATTCGTATCTCCTGAGACGCCCCCAAGGGATGGGGCCCATACACTTTTTGGAGTGATGGGACATCCAAAAAGTGCATGACCCCACCCCTTATATGCCTCAGGGACATCGCATGAAATGGGCGTCTTAGGAGATATGAGTCCCATAAACAATGGCATGTGGTTGGAGAGACGAACAGACTCACTATATAAGCATCCCCTGTGCCTTTTAGCTCTCATTCCAGTTCCATGAAAACTGTCTAGACCTGAGAAATGCTGATCCCCATGTGAACATGGGAACCAGAAATTTCGAAGTTTATGGTCACAATCCCAGTTGGGTCCTGCTTTAAACACTAAATTCAACATTTGATTTTTCAATATGTATTTATTTCCATCGATATATATATATATATATATATATATATATATATATAGAGAGAGAGAGAGAGAGAGAGAGAGAGAGAGAGAGAGAGAGAGTAATTTGATTTTGACAGCCGAGTTGGATGGGTCGGCTTCTGATCGACTTAAACATGTGATGGTCACGTGATGATCTCTTTCTGTTTTACCACCCCCTCCCTTTTATCATATTTTTCTCGAAAACTCTGGAGGTATTTATGAGGGCCAATAGTCCCAGCAAATTTGAGAAACTCTAATCCTCATTTAAGAGATAAAATATAAAAAAAAAAAATCAGGAATTTCAAATTCAAGAAACATAATCCAATTGAATGGTTATTGTCAAGTAGTATAATTTCTGCAATTAGTAGTATAAAAATGAGTTTAATAATCAGAGATGTTGCAGATTTGCTGATCAAACCACTATCTTGTTGTAGGGTATCTCATAGATTGAGTCCGTCATTAGAGTGATAAGGATTAGCAAAAAGAGTAACACTTTCCCTCAACGAATTGCTAACCAATTTAGCAAATCATGCGGTAACCTGAGATAATTTTGTTTAATTTCATTTAAAATTTTGGGACTTCTTGCTCTGCTAGTAGGGGTGTTCATTTAAAAATTTGGGACTTCCGGCACATATCCTGCCCGTCAATTGGTCTAAAACCAAAATTACAATCCCCTCAATGACTAACCAACTAATCAATGAAATATTGACCATTAAATTTGATAGAGGGGGTTGCCTCCAAATCAAAGCTTTTAATTATCATCTAAACTAGGTGAAGTTTCGATTGTAGCCAATTCATCAAGAAGTGTTTTGACATTTGGATTGTGCCGATCCAGGACCATGAGTGCATTTTTTCCTACAACTTTTTTTTTTTAATTTTATTTATTTTGTTCCATTGCTCATTTGCATTAACTATAAGGTCAATTTACTAGTTAGGAATCTTTCAAAAATTGTCAACTTGTATTTATGTTTTACACAATGGCTAGCGAATATTTCGAGCATTTAGATTGATCCTTAATGCCCTAAAATGCATATACAACCGCATCCTAGTGGTTTGAGGTCGTACCCATTACCCTACATATGCAATTAATGTACAGAAATAACATGTTTTAGGACAAATCCCCCAGCTAAGAAAGTTTAGGGTGCAACTCAGTATGACAAGAAAGAATAGAAAAGAAATTAAAATGGAGGAAATAAAAGTAGGAAATTGTAAGGAACAAATTACTAAGAGTCCCGCCTAAATTTTTTTGAAGACATCTAAGCTATTGATCAAGTAGACATTAAGACTTGTTTATCATCCACTATTAGTGGGTCCCATAGATTTTTAATGACAAAGGGCAAGTTGTAGTCCAGACATAATATTTTTTGACCTTCTTATAGAGCATATTAGGAGATCTTGTAATGGGGTTGCCCATTCTTTGACCAAAATGGATTTCTAATCCTGAAACAAAAACTTTGCTCTCCCCTTCCTCTATGGTTTAAGCTATTGTTCTATGATATAAGGGCTTGGTCAAATGCTCCTCCTATTTAGTAATACATATCTTATACAAAATATTTATTAGACTTTCTTTGATACTTGAAAACAAATTGCAAGTGGGGCATGATGAAATAGACCCCTTATAAAAACCCACAAGATTGGAATCCTTGGTTAACCTCCGCCATGGTCAATGGCCAGCCACATCAGCGTAAGAAGTGATTTACACATGCCTCCAAAAAGTGAAAATCACTTTTGGCACTGATGATGTTTCTGCCCATTTGACCCTCAGCAGAGGTTAGAGGAGGATTGGATCCGCTTATAAAATCCAAGCCGGATAGATTAGGCTAACTAGGATTGCATAATGAATGTACTATATATGATAGAAAATTCCAAGAAAAAGCCAATCCCATGGCTTTTGCATGGGCTCTACAATCCTGGCTGTACATCCAATGTCTATTCCATCATATCTCCTAACAGAGGATGGTTATAATGATATACCATTAGATTGAATTGCTTTGCATGGGAGACCCTCAAGTCTAAAGACTGTAATGTAAACCCAAATTTAGAGCCTGCGGAAGTGTATCATGGATATCCTTTAGAGAGAGAAAAGAGAGCTACCTACGATTGGAGGACAGTACTGTGTACAGCAAAAGTAAATTCAAGTTATTTAATGAAATTTTACTACCATTAATCCTCCTTCTACGTGGGTCACACGTGTCTCATAGTTCCTTTTAAGACCTTACGCTCCTGCAGCCGTCAGATCACCTCGAGGTAGAGTTCCACAAACACTAGGGAAGTTGCAGCTCTTTTTGATGCCTTGTTTTCACCGAATCGTGCAGGATTCGCAGCGGCACGTTGCTCGAGAGAAATAAAAAACAAGCTTGCGTCCACCTTTGGATTTGGAAGTCCTGCGGTAAAATTTCGTGGGTGTTGCAAGTAAATGGACGTGCTTCATAGTAAAATACAACAACGCTGTTGGCTACAGTGTCCCAGAGGGTTTTTTGTTTTTTGTGTTTTTTGGACCAACAGAGTCAAGTCAACACGCTTTTATCCTCATTTTGTGGCTCAATTGCAATCTTCCTAAAAGAAAAAAAAAAAAAAAAAATCTCCAAGGCATGCAATAAGAAAAACATATTCAGCTAGCCAAGCTAATAAAACCTTCAAAAAAATTATTAAGTAGTAACTTAAAAAAACCAGGCGAGAAGAGATTAAGATTGTTAAAAACAACATAGTATTTATGAAAGAGAAAGAAAGACAAAAAAAAAAAAAAAAAAGTAAAAATGCTGTCATGGATGTGATACCTTGTTCTTTAATTGAAAGAGTGTGGAAGTGTTTAAGAGGGGGGAGGGTAAGGGAATAGAGATTTCTTTAGAATTCTCTTAAATTGAAAGCAAAAGGCAATATTGAAATACAATATTCCTCACACAAGCATCGAAATTAGTGGGCCAATCAATAAATGGTGAGGGTTGGTTTTGACTTCAAGTTGTGGTTTACATATTGATTGAGGTTTTCAACTTAGAAAGCTTTACAAATTTCATATTATAAGCATAGAAAAATTGAGAAACGAATATAGAGAGTTCAATTGTTACTATACTCACAATGTAAAACAAAAAATGATTCAGCTTTTTTGGTCAAACAACCGTTTAATTGAACAAGACCGGAAAAACTAGGTAGCAATAGAGGCAACTAATATTATCAAAAAATAAAAAATAAAAAAGATAGAGAGGCAAGTAACATTGCATAACTTCAAATGGGGTTTAGCTAAATACACTCGAGCTAAAGGAAGGTGTTTTAATAAATACAAACTGTGAATGGATAAAAAATGCTCACCTTAATGAACACTAATCACTGCTCTTTGTCAGGCGGCGGATACATCAGCACCGAAAAGTGAATATGCACCTTCAAAAAAGTGAAAATCATTTTTCAACGCTGATATATCCATCCCTAACAAAGAGCAGTGATGACGTTTGTTAAGGGAAGCGTTCATAAACCAATCCCATACAAACTAGGTTAGGAACAGTTCTATTTATCAAAATATCCTTCATCTAGCATTATGTCCAAAGTAGCATTAGGTACCGGCGTGATATCTCTCAAATCTGACAGGCGACGATTTGAGCAGCTCCTGTTCGTTTTATCAACTTTACACGTATTCAATGATGTTACATATTGGGGTGCAGCCAAAGGGGGAGGGTAAAAGCGTGGGAAACGAGCAATGATTTTGCACTCAATTACTTTATTATTGGGGCCTTGCTTCGTCAGCAGCAGCTCTGTCCTTTCACATCGATGGGCAGTATTGGGCAGCGATCTTCTGGAGATGGGAGAAGGGTTCGATGGCGACCAGACTGCCCCTTCTCTCGGGAAGGCATGCCACCGTCTGCCCGGCATTTAAGGCGGGCTCTTACTAAGAATTTTTGTTTCTTTATTGTATAATTTGGAATTGAATTATTAAGTCATTAATATTTCCATTTTATCTTTTGTAATATTTTTGTTCTTGGATTTAGACAGTGGCAGGACCAAGATGTTGACAAGACAGGGATTGCGTTAAGTTCAAAATATTGCCGAATTTCATATATATTATTGCATGTTGGTACAATAAGAATTTTGTTACTGTCTTTACCAAAAGAGTTTGAACTATGAACAAGGGGTGTCAATGAGCCAAGTAGCGCCGAGCTTTCTCTTCGCTTGTCTCTCCAAACTTTGATTGAAGTAAAACGTAATTTTTTTTAATTTTATTTTTTATTAATAAGATTTTATATATATAAATGAACAAAAACAATTTTTTATCTTACATTAAAAAGTAAAATCATAACCTGAATATTTTAGGGATGAAATTATTTAAAATTCATATATTTTTCATTCATTTAATAACTTCTAGAAGGCAAAATATCATACAAACGGATCTTGGGCTTAGAAAAGTATATTATTAGGAAGGGATTTGTTAATAAGAGGTCTTAAATAGGAAGTGAGGAACATAAGAAAAATAGATTTTGGGAACAACTCTCAGATCCCTATGTGACTAAGGTTCAGAATTGCTTCTCCCAAATCATAAGGATGCACAGTTGAATTTGTATCAAACGCCATAACTCCTAAAAATAATGAATGGAACTTGGATAATTTTACCAATGATCTATATGTACAAGAAAAAGAAAAAATAAAAAGAATTCATATATCCCAATTCGTAAAGGAGGATTCATTAATATAGCATCATGATAAATTCAGAAAATTCAAAGTTAAATCAGCCTAAACAATTGCAACAATGGATAATGACCAAAATCATATAGCATAGGTAACAATGACAGAGAAAAAATAACTATGGAAGAGCATATGACATCTGCTGGATATTTCAATTATATGAAGTATCTGTGCAAGTCCTTTTGCAAAGTATTTGTGCGGATATATTTTGAAGTAGCAATGTAGATACTTTGAAAGTAGGTGTGCAGACACTCTCTTAAGACTATATATATATATATGAAAATTAAGATAAGTTAAGACCATTCGCTTAATATAAATTACAAAATTGTAATGTCATTTATTTGGAGTTATTCAACGGTTATGAAACATAAACCAATACCTAGAAAAAAAAACCATTGACGAATGTCAATGGTTATATATCATTAACTAAGGTTTAATAAACCGATATATAGGTTCTTTGAATTTAGACAAACCTTTGAAATTCCCCACAATGGCTACGTGTTGTTAATTAAGTTCATACAGATTAGATAATTAAATTCATTAAAGTGGAGAAATAATGAGTTTCATTAAGCTCACTGAATTGTAATTCTATAAATAAAATCCAATGTATCCTTTAAAATGAACTCACGAAAAAGCGAATAAGCTTTTTTAAGATAGAATCAGGCGTGTTAGAGAAGCACTGTGACACAAAGAAGATATTCTTCTTTATCTATTTCACTCAACATTGAACAGTACCTTTCATTGCAAAGGTTCTACTTAGTTTTCAGTTTTAATAATTAGGCAATTCTTGGCAAGTGACATCCGTGACTTAGGCATTTTAAGGAAAAAAATCTTCTCTATTAGATTATGCAAATCCATAGGAGAAAATGTTTAACTCCGAGCTTGGTTAAATCATGGTGTTAGTGCAGTCGATTCCCTTTTGACAACTGGTGGGAAGCCACGACTATCGTAAAGAAATATTTTTATTAATCTATGTCTCAAAATCACATAACAATGAATTACAATTGGTTTGATTCCTTTAATAGGCATATAAGCATCTTGTTTATTAGGTTCATCTGTAGTGTATTCCCAAAAGGGATGAACACATTATTTTTTATAATTTTATTAGAGTCAGAAAATTCCAATAACTTGGAATAATATCCAATGATCTATTAAAAAATAGAACCTAAGTTCCAACATCTTGATTTACAGTCAAAAGTATATCACTTCCTATGAAGGGCATGCCAACAGAACTTTCTACTAGGAAAGTATTAGTAGCAAAGAAAATAATTAATCACTTAATGTGCTCCATATGCCATAACGAGGAGGAATCTATCTCCCATTTTCTAATCACATGTCTGTTTGTTGCGAGGACTTGCTATGCATTCTAATTTACAATAAAAAACAATGAGCATGATAATATGAATTTTACAAAATGATTAAAAAGTTGGATGTTTGTGACTTTCCCATACAATGACAAGGAAAAAAGAATAAAACAAAACATTGCAATATTATGATGGGATATTTGAAAATGCATAAATGATATAATTTTTCACAATGTTTCTTTCAATATGGGTAAAATCTTACAGTTATTTTATAGGATGTTCAAAGAATGGATGGAGATGCAAAAGGAGAATGAAGATAGCCCCTAGTCCAAAGGAGGCAAAGCAACAAAAGTATATCCAATGGAAACCTCCAGAAGAGGAATGGATTAAAATAAATGTTGATGTTTTAGTTTGTCTAACAGATAATAAGACAGGAATGGGAACAATAGCAAGAGATAGAAGAGGAGCCATAAAAGGAGTCAATGCTATGAAGGATATCTTAACTAAGATTGAGGTGAAAGAAGCTAAAACATTTTCTCTTGGATTGGACCTTGGAGAAAACATTGGTGCAAGAAAGATTATTATTGAAGGCTGACAACTATAGTATCACATCTAAACAACAAATCACATGCTTGGCCTTCAAAAATTAGAAACATCTTATATACTTTTCATAACTACTCTTTTACTTTTGATCAAGTCATATTTTAGCATGTAGGTAAAGAAGCTAACTTGAAGGCACATGTGACATAGCTAAAGAAGCATTGCATAATGACCTATATAAAATTTCTAAAGTATTAACATGACATCAGAAGGAACTAAGCATAAAACCTTAAATGACATTAAATGACAGTCCAAATAAGCTTCTACTTGACAATCTTATCACAATTCCTAACTTATAAACTGAAATTCCTTATAAATTCCCCAGTCTAAAATTATTTAAAACATAATATTAAACCCTTTTGATTAAAAACATAAAACTAAAGTCATCTAATGCCTAACATAAGCATTCAATAAATCCCCACGCGACTCTAATGTCACGCCTTGCTACATACCCTTCCGCAGTTACAATCACTAACTTCAATCTGAAAAACAACATTATGAATGGGTGAGCCCATTGCTTAAAAATAATTACACATGACATACACCGGAATGTGGGTTAAGTCAAGTACAAATATTTTAAAATAAAAATTCTAATTCTAATAATTAGCTTCAAATATACATCTTTCAAAGTAAGAAATATTGACATGGTTCAAAACATACTTTTTCACTGGAGAGTTTCAAAACTAACCTATGTAGTCACCTTCAAAACTAAACATGTCAACTTACTTGATACAATCCATTGTCAAAATAGAAAACTTTTTGATACACTTTCTTAAACAAGACTTATGAAATTTATTTTTCAAAATAGAAGCAAACAACTAATGTACATGTCAAAGTAGAGCATAAACAATTAGTCTATCAAAACAAAACATTTAAGGTTCATTTAACAATTAACCCATTTAGGATCTTCGAACATGTTTCACTAAGACTTTCCAATTCCCACTCATAACTAGTCTCATATACATATAACTCACAACAGGTCTCCTCTACATAAAACCCACAACGAGTCTCTAATACATATAAACCACAATGAGTCTCCGATACATATAATCCATGTTAGGTCTTTAATACAAATAACACATGTTGGGTCTCTGATATACATAACCCATATCAGGACTCAAATACAGATAACCCATGTCAGGTCTCCAAACACAAACCATAAAGGGTTCTAGTCTCACAATATCACCCTATGAATAAGCCAACCCATTTGAGATCTTTGAGCACAAACCATAATGGTTCTTCAAATGTAACAAAAACATATCACTTTGTAGAACCCTTTTTACACTTTTAAATGTATGCAAAGGTTTTCTTACACAAAATGCCTTTAATAAAATAGGTATTCAACTTAATAAAACAAATCTCGGATGCTTGACCCAACTAAGGAGTTACGGAATTGAGAACATTGTTTTATCGGAAAATAATGTTTTCACGATTATGATAATAACCCTTTTTCCCATTCACAAAATTCTCGTAAAACAATGGGGTTATCTAAAGTCGTTACTAAACAAAACTTAATCAAAACCTCACTTCAAGCAACACATATTTTTGGCAAAGAAAACCATGTAACATTGAAGATACAATCGAAAAACAATTCAACGTATAGTTCTTCTAAAGTCCATCAAAAAACTTGGTTTAGATCAAACAATGAATTTCTAAGAAAAAACATATGCAAATACTTATGAAATCTTTTAATCATAAAACTTTATAAAACATGGAAGTTCTAAAGAAACATACACTTGTAGAATCATGTATAATCACTTATAAAATCATAGATTTCAACAATAGAGATCTAAGATCCTAACAAAGGAAACAAAAACATGTATATACTATATAATCATTTACCTTTCTCCAAGCAAAATCTAAAAATCTTCTTCAAGCTCTGTCTCTTCCAAGTTCTTCAAAACCCTAGCACTTTCTCTTCTAGCCTTTAGTTCATTTACATTCTCTTAAGTTAGATCCCTTCAAAACAAAACCATAAAGACTTTTAGAGGTCTAGGATAAAGTCCCACATGAGTAGGAGTCTAAAACCTTGCAAAATCGTGAAATACGTTTTTATTTTTTCGTTTTCAAACAGGCAAATTGGCTTAACCATGCTTAAATCGGTCCAACATTTTTATGTTTCAGTCTCTGGGTTTTAGAAACTTCCCAGATCAATTTGATTTTCCTCGAATTGGTCCGGCAGTTGCTAAAGCACTCTGTGCACATGGACTGTCTCAATCAGTCCGAGGAAACTTGGATTGGTCTAAATTCCCCATATTTGAAATTTATAACTCATTCTTCCCCTTTTTGGTTAAACAAGGTATAAAATGCTACTAAAAAAAAATATGTTCCTTGCAAGAAATTTGCAACAAACCAAAACACAAATAACTTCCCTTAGACCTACATTGCAACCATAGTTGACGGATAATGGGTTATTCAAAAAGCAGCAGCATACGTCACCTCACCAATACTACCGTCGAGGGTACCAAGGACATATGTTGAAGTAGTTAGATCACCACTGTAGAAGTGTTAGAGGCTTGAAATACTTGAAGGAACCACCTCAATTAAAGGGAATGTTTGGGTTAAAAAATAAATCTCCACGGATACTAGTGGTGATGTCCACAAGACGATTCCAAAGAAAGAATGGATCTTTAGGTCCCTTAAGCCTAAGGAAACTAAATTAGACATAACTTCACCAATCACTCTAGCAAACGATAAAGTCAGTGGACCTGTCTATAGACGCAGAAAAAATGTTGTGACTGATATATTTACCAAAATACTCCTGGCTGTGATTGAATAAGGACATGCCACGACTAACTAACAAGTCATACCACCTAGACATACCACCTTGACATTCATGCACCCAGGATACTTGCCTTGATTGACCATTCAGTCATGGGAAATATAGTCACTACAATTGAATCCCAATCGTTCACCCACAAAACTAGAAAACCCAAGTTCATTTCAAACTCAAACTCTGATGGTTGTTTTACATGAAATGATACCAATGGACTCCTAGGACATCCAAAAGTCTAATAGAAACATAAAATAGCATAAAAGAAACTTCAATATCTATAGGTTCATTGAATAATACATTCACATGCCAAGTAGGACTCTACATGGAACAAGAAGATGTCTTCAACAAAGAACTGTGATTCTAGCCATCTACACATCTATATATACCAGCAAATCACACCAATTTAACACTCTTTCATTCTACTTCTTGGCTTACCAACACTCTATCAAGCTTAAGCATCATTCTTAAGTTCAAGCATCATCAATCTTCATCTTCTCCAAGCATTCGATAGCCTCCTCTCTTTCAACAAGGAAGTAAGTCCATCAAACCTCTTCAAACCCTTCAAGAAAGACTTCAAGGAATTCAAGTTTATGATCAGTCCATTGCAAGGTAAGTTAGGTTGTAAAGTCTTGGCTATGAATTTGTAAAAGCTTTCATGGAAGTTAATATAAACCGTTAAATTTGAATAAAGAGTCATTTTCTTCTTTTCTCTTCTTCTCTTCTCTTTCTATTTTATGTATATTTGTTTTGTTTACAACTCATGTAATAAGGATTAATTAGAGGTTTGTTATCATAAATAGCAGTAGTTAACAAGTTTCTATTAAGAAATTTGGAGCGATAGATCCCATAATAAAATAAAAAGCCACCCTAAACACTGGGTAATTTGAATACTTTGAGGTTCAAGATTCTTTTTAGAAGAACAATGAAATTTGGATTTCTAGCACACCCGGTGGGACTTATCTTTCCTCTCATATTTCTTCTTGTTCCATTGTACTAATGGTTATCCCACTGTCTTACAAGATTCCCAACAACATGTTTACAACCATGGATGCCTCTCTTTACACCCCATGAGGCTATTCAGCTATGCCTATATCAAAACATAACTCATGGGTTGAGGTTCTTTCCTCCCCACCATCCAACATGGTTGTTATAGCCTACCCCCTCTTTGGAGGATCTTCTTTGTAAGAAAATTCATTGAAGACTGAGGAGGGCTACCCCCTCATAGGAGGGATCACCTTGCCTCTACAAGTTGATGCCGTACTGATGTCAATATCCTTCAAGGATGGTGCACCAGCAACATGTGAAGCAACCGCTTGTAGGAGCACAATTCCCACCACACCTCTCAAAGTTTCAACTAAAACAAGGGGATTTACTATCCAATTCTCTACAAGTGCTCTATTAGTGAAGTGGGTAGTTAAGTCTGGGCCAAACTCCCAAAGGGGATGCGTATTAGACTTAGAAAACTCATAAAATTTTAACCTACCCCTACATAAAAGTTACCTAGTCATGTCTCCCAATTGCTACCAATGCCATATAGTCGCTGCACATCACATTCGTAGCTCCAACCAAGCAGTCACAACTCCAAGCCTAGTCACTTCTCCCTAATCAATAGCAGTTCCAAGCCCAGTCATGGCCTCAAGCTCAGTCGCAGCCATATACTTTATCACGACTACCTGCCTAGTCGTGAACTCTGGCTTATATATGTTACCATGACTAGCATCCCTAAAGTGCTAGGGAAGGACCTCCAAGTGGTCAGCAGTATATGCTTTCAATTATGAAGGAGTTCATCAAAGTTTGTGGGAAGAGATTGTTTCAATAAAAAATGCTCACCATCTTCCCTGGATTTTTTGTGGGGACTTCAATTGTATAAGATATGGTCATGAGAAAATAGGATACCACAATCCTAGCCCAATAGCAATGAAAAATTTTAATAAATGCCTTCTGGAGGCAGAACTTCAAGATTTGAAATGGTGGGGAAGCAAGTTTATATGGTGGAACCAATAAATAGGCAAAGGTAGAGTGGAAAGCAAAATTGACAAAGTTTTAGTAAATGGTGAGTGAGTGAATCTTTTCCTGAATTCAAATGCAAGCTTCTTGTTACCAGGTGTGTCAGATCATTCACCTAGCCTAGTTTATACTCAGTATGGAATATGTGGAAGACCTAAACCTTTCAAATTTTTTTATATGTGGGTGCATCACAAGGATTTTATGGAAGTAGTGAGAGAAGGGTGGGATATTGATGTAACTGGAAGTCTTTTATTTCAAGTTACACAAAAACTAAAATCTGTCAAGAATAAACTGAGGGTTTGGAATAGAAATGTCTTAATTTGGCCGTGAGAAGAAAGAAAGTTTTAGGGAGGAGATGTTTAAACTGGAGGATGCTCACAGATTAAAACTTGATGATGATAGCTTGGTAGAAAAGGAAAGGGAGGCTACAAAGAAATATAGTGAAGCTTCAAGAATGGAGGTGAGTTTCCTAAGACAAAAGGAAATAGTTCAATGGCTGAATTTGGGTGATGAGAATAATGCGTTCTTCCATAGAAGTATTGTGCAGAAAAGAAATAAGAACAACATTAGACACATAATTACTTAAAATGGAGAACACCTAGA
>JAOXJP010134216.1:0-13518 GCA_025762735.1 Platanus orientalis | reverse complement strand
GGAACAGGATTCGTGTAGCCGACCCCAAATAGTTGGGATAAGGCTGTGTGTTGTTGTTGATATTTTATTGATAATTTCATAAGCCTCTTCTAGCATTAACCATAACCTACAGGCCATAACCCTCAGGTTCAAATCCCTTTGAATCTATACTGTATCACTTTCTTTACAAATTCAAACCAGCATTCAAGTGGTCTTAACCTCTATAAAGTAACAATTGAACATGGGAAATTGTTTTCCTGCTGGCTACCTTTTATAATTAAAAATCTTTCAAAATAAACATGAAAAAATTGTGCTCTCATCTATATTTCCTTGCATGTCTGTGTCCATCAATCTTAAAGGAGAAAAACTTCTGTACTTAGGTAATTGTATTCCTAAAAGCACCAACCCCCTTTTTTCATGTGCATCCAGGTGACAAGAAGGTTAACAGTTTCGAAGGTAAACAGATATTTATAACCAGATCCTGGTATCAACAAACACCACCTTAGCCAATGTTACCAATCTTATACAAGCTATAAACAAGAAAAGGAAGGTACATGTATAAATTTGATTAAAACAGAGAACTAATCGAATTAAAAAAAAAAAAGTGACTATTAGTTGCGAATCAATAAAAGATGAATGCTTTGAATACAAAAGTCAACCGCATAAGAAAATGCTAAAAGTAAACAGCTAATGCTAATCCCTTGTTTGGGAATGAATATGCTAGAGGGAAAAGAAAAAAGAAAAATAAATTAAAGATTGACAACACTTTACTTTCAATGTAAGTATAGAAAATGCAAAATACATGTGTACTCCAGCTTTACTTTTTATAGAAAAATGGAAGAGGCAAAATATCGCATTTACTCCAGTTGATGGATTGAACATTATTCCTTACTGTCCACGTTATTTTCAGCTTGTGGAAGCATCTTTATGACAGTAGCTTCTTCCTTCTCTTTTTGAGAAGGAACAGAACTAGAATCACCTGAAAATAAACTCGTGTCCTGTAATGTTTCTGAAGACCTCTTGATGCTTGATTCATGAAAGTCATCACCAGGTCGAATACTATTTTCTCCATCATCACTTGAGTTAGTCTTTCTACTTTCTTGGGTGCTGTTCCTTTCTGTTTCCACCTCAGAAAGGAACAGAAGCATTGCTGCCTTCTTGAGATATAACCTCCTCTCTTTCAATAACCAGGCTGTTAGTTGACATCTCTCTGACATTTTTCTCATTGCCATTGGCCAGTGATGAATTGGAAAATTCCTCAGCTGTTGGGATAGAGATTTCAGTAACTTGTGTCTGATTATCTAGACTCAAAATAGTTTCTTGATCTAG
Organism: Platanus orientalis; assembly: GCA_025762735.1. Lineage (NCBI taxonomy): Eukaryota > Viridiplantae > Streptophyta > Magnoliopsida > Proteales > Platanaceae > Platanus > Platanus orientalis. The sequence goes on along the minus strand of JAOXJP010134216.1, from coordinate 12,210 downwards.
ACTTTCTGTCTTTGTATTTTCATCATTTGTTGTTTCATTAGTGTTTACAAGATCATGACCGTCTAGTGGAACCCCATTCTCATCATGATAGCCATGGACTCCATCTCCCATCTCGCTTTGACCAGGACCAAAAGTGCTCTCCGTCTCATTGTGATGCAATGCAATCTCCTCCTCATTCCCTTCAGAGTTCTCATCTCCATCCTTATCCTTACCTGAATCCACTGTATCATCTATGACTATTACCTCACTACCATGATTGTCTTTCTCATTGTTTAGTGGTTCCTCATGTTGTGTTTCTGGCTTCTTCTCATTCTCTTCCTCTAAATGGTTTGTGATGCTTTCCTGTGAATCTTCCCGTCCCTTGTGGAGGGATTCTTCTTCCCTCTTATCCTCATTTGAACTCACTGCTTCATCCCCTTCTCTTACTTCGGTATCAGTATTATGTTCTTCATTGCTGTGTAATTCCTTATATTGAGTTTCAGAATCATCTCTCTCATCATTATTATTAATGCTCTCCTGTGAATACTCACGCCCCTTGCGGAAAGGCTCTTCTTCAGCCTTTTCTTCCGTGTTCCTATCTAACTCATCATCTCCAGCACCACCATCTTCTTTATTTTCACCACCTCCCCTAGGATTTCCATCATCTGCATCTATCTCAACTCCATCACTAGACCCTGCATTCCCTTTACGGCCCAAAACCATGCCCCCATGTTCATTGATGAGCTTCTTCTGCACACTTCCACCATAGTCCTTTGCCTTATCATATGAGTGTTTGATCCGATAAAGCAACCAGAAGCAAACTGCCAAAAGCAAAACGACCTGAAATGCCTGCTTAACCTTAAACCCTTTGGGTCTCTGGTTCCGGCCACTGGAATGGTAAAACATCACACTTCGTACCACTGATCAGCCAAATCAATAAAGAACAGTTAACTACAATTCAGCCAGGTAGAATTTATCCAAAAATAAATAAAAGCAGCTAGATAAAACAGAAAATCTATAACAATGGGAATGAAAATGCCAAAAATAAATGAGAGAGAGCAGGGGAAGGGGAATCAAATAAATCAATTAAGATATTCTTAGGGGTGGCTTTAAATGTTCATCAGAAACAAACAAAAAAATTGAAATGATAAGACCAAATCATATGTTTGCTTAAACTGAAAATTTTTTAAAGATTTTTTTTTTTTTTTGGGTTACGAATGATTTTCATTAAACAGAAGGCGGGCTACACCACAGGATGCACCCAACTACAGCAGCTATTTGAATAGCCAACAGAGCGAGTTCGTGGGCTACTTAATTTCCATCCTTGTATACATGATTTGGGTTACAGACCACAAAATTATCAACAAGAGATTGAATAGAAGAATACAAAAACTTCTGCCTCCATGGCCACAATTTAAAACGATCCAAAGCCCGCTTAACCACAGCCTGGGAGTCACATATACATGGACAAATGTCTCACAACTGGTTAACTTTAAAGATGCAGTGACAAGGTTCCTGATTCACACTAGCAAAATATAGTCAGCCACTGAGTCAAACTCAGCAAGCTGATATAGTCAACCCAGTAAATCAGCACTGTCTGTTAGGTTTACTTAAAAAAAAAAAAAAAGCTACCCTAGAATAAAACTTCTAAATTCCACTCGAAATTTGTTATAATCAGGGCATCTCTTCCCTTTTTTTCCCCCTCATCCTATTTAGCAGAGAATTTTGGTGAAGGAAAGAAAGGATTTTTCTCAAAATTTATTCTTTCTTCTCTTTCCAATTTAAACTCCATCACAGAAACAGACCATTAAGCTTTGATTTGGTAACAAGCAAAAGAACCAAAGAAATCACAATCAATGATCTCCACCACAAATAAAGCAAACCCAAGAGAGATAATTGAAGTATTAAACCCTTAAAAAAATGAGCTTGAATAATCCTTCCTACTAAACAATAAAACTAGAACGACAATCTCCTGGTTTCATGATCTTAAGCAAAATTCAAAGCCATAACTAACTAAAAAATTCTTCAATAATAACCAAACAAAAAGAAGGAAATTTGCAGAATAGAAACCCAAGATTACCTTCTTTCTTTTAGTGATTCTGAAGGGTGGATTAGCGAAGGAAGTAAACAGATTCGTGCAAAGAGCAGCCAAATTATAAACCCAACGAAAAATAAATGTAGGAAGAAAGTAGAGAGAAACCCACAAATAAGACGGTTTTTTACTTTTATTATTCTCTTCTTTTTAGATGTAATTTAAATAAGAGAGTTTGCTTTGTTAAATCCACCGTGGCCTTTATTTGCCGGCGAAGGAAAATGGGGGCGTTGAATCGGGACGTTGAGAAACGACAAAGCAGCGGTTATTTTCCATCCAACATTCCGAAAGTACCCCTCTCTTATTTTAATTTTAATTTTTTTTTTCAAGTTTTGATTTGCCCAGCTGTCAAGTCACCTTTCCTTCACTCACTAGTGAGTCACACCGTGATGATTTTGAGTCTATCTCCGGTCTGAATGTACAAATATCACTCCGTTACCGATCAGTGTGTGACATGTGGTTAATACACATGGGTCATAGGAGGGTATTATGGTAAATGCAAAATGAATAAGTACATGTGTAATTATTAGTACACCCTTGGTCAGACATCATATGTCCCATCATGAACAGAGACTGGAGTGGTACCGTCCATTCAGACCGGAAATGATGAGAAGTCCGTATGTTGTGTTTTTTTGCCTGTGAGAGTGGGGGAATGGTACCTGGACGGAGGATCCTTCCTCTTTTTTAAATTGAAATATCTTTTTGGACACCTACTTTTTTGGCATATAAACCTAATTTTGACACTTTTGTATGACATCCCCTCCCTAATGAGGGGTTAGTAGTTCAAATTTGGAAAAGGGGTAGTTGGTACGGTTGAAATTGCCTCTCTTGCACTATGTTTTGATTCTAGTAGACTAGCTTTTTGCATGATAACTACAATTCATCTTGCCAGCAGCATTTTAGGTACCAAAAAAATCTTTATCAAAAGAAAACCATGCTAACTATTGTCTGTGTACTAAAAAATAATAAACTAAATTTTTAGTGAGTCGAGTTTTTATCAAGCTGAGCTTAGCTCAAGCTCCTTCTGTAAACGAGTTCAAATCCAGGCTTAGGCTCAATGAGCTAAAAAAGAGGTTCAGGTTCGGCTTATGACGAGCCGAGCTGAACCGAGTTAGTTCGGCTCATTGCCACCCCTAAGCCCATGGTCTCTTAGATATTGTATTTTGAATTGCAAGACTTTGTGCAACAATTTTATTGAAATATCCTTCTCACACAAAAAGAAATCTTCTAACCCTACAAACCAATTCAAAACCAAGACCTAGGTCACTTTCCCTTCTCCATAAACTAGATGTTAAATTGAGATATAATAAGTATCCTTGTTCTTTGGGTTATTGTTGAAATATAATTAAATATATTAACTCTAATACTCCCCTTAAGAGGTACGACACTTGTGAACAACGAATGCAGGGGGAGCTAGGTGATACCATCTTAAATAAAGTAATTAACTGTCTCTCTTAAACCCTATAAGATTGTAGGAAAGGTTTAGAGCTAATATACTTAACAATATATTTTAACAATTTTCTTTTTTGATAATTTATTTTAATAGTTACTTGATGCCCAGTCTATTTAAGAAAAAAAAAAGAGTCCTAGCCCCAACAAAGCTATTGATAAGGGCATTTTCATTAATAGACTGGATAAAAGGGAAGTGTTTTAGGGACTTTACTTCTCAACTTCTTAAGTGTTTAAGGATCTTGACTCATCCCATTAAAAAAATAAAAAAAAAAACTTGGCTATGGTGTTCAATGCATGCCACATCATCAAAAATTTAAAAACTCCCTCCCAAAATTTACATCACGTTCCACGTGGTCTGGTGTGCACTAAACAGCACACTAGTTGCCACTAGGGTTTTTTTGGAGAAAATAAAATTAAAAATTGGAATAGTGTATGGTTGGGAAAAAAACCCACAATGTGGACTGACATTTTGAGAGGGAAAGAGAAGTGCAAAATACAGCAAAAGAGTGAGAAACATGGTTGGTGGAGGCGTTCCCTGGTCCTTGAAAAGAAGAAGAATTTCTTTGCACCCACATTCATTATGAGGAAATGACAAGAAAGGGTCATCTAAGTTGAATGCATCAAGCTTTTTATGCGAGCAATGAAAAAAAGGTTGGAAAATTGGCTTTGGCTCCAATGACCAAAAACCAATATGTTGCATTGATATTTATAGAACTATGTAAGTGGATTTGTTACAATTGAACGAAAATCTTCTTAACAAAATATACTAAATAATCGACAATTCAAATTCCAATTCAAATACAAACTACAGTTATTTGCGGTTGGTTGTTTCCATAATATTAGGTTGACTTGGTTTGTCTGTAGTTGGTTGTTTCCACAATATTAGGTTGATTTGGTCAGCTAACGTCAATCAGATTGACTTGGTATGCTATCTTAACAGCCCCAAGCAAGGTGATGGGGGGTGAACCACCATTAACTTGGATTTTAGATGAAGAAAATTTGATGAAGATAAGCCCTTGATAAAAATATCAGTAATCTGATCATTTGTAGAGATGAACTTAATGATAATGTCATGATTGAACACTTTTTCGCACAAAAAATGGTAGTCAACCTCAATATGTTTGGTACGGGCATAAAAGACCAGGTTAGATACTAAGATCAGTGCACTCATGTTATCACACCATAACACAGGAGCAACCACAAGTGGAAGTTGAATTTCTTAAAATAACATGCACAACCAATAAAGTTCAACAGTGGTAATGGCTAAAGAACGATATTCAGCCTCGATAGTACATTGTGAAACAACAGTTTGTTTCTTGGCACTCTAAGAAAATAAAACAATCACCAAGAAAGACTGCAAAGACAAAAGTAGAAAGTCGGTCATCAGGGCTACTAGTCCAATCAAAGCCACAAAAGGCATTGAGTTGGAGAGAGCCTTTAGAGTAGAGCAACCCATGATCGACTGTACCCTGAAGATAGTGTAATACATGCTTGGAGGCTGATAAGTGAGTAGACTTTGGAGCATGTAAATTCTAACATAGTTGATTAACTGAGAATGAAATCTATAGGCTAGTGAGGGTGCAGTATTGTAGTGAGACAACAATACGTCGATAGAGAGTAGGATCATCCAACAATTAACCATCGAATTTAGAGAGCTTTGAAGTAGAGAAACATGGTGACTAGGAAGGTTTAGCTTCAATCATGTGAGTGCGAACAAGTAAATTAGATATATATTTTGTCTAACAAATATAGAGGTCATCTTTAGTTCGAGAAACCTGAATGCCAATAAAGAAGCTTAAAGGACCCAAATCCTTCAATGGGAACTCTGTTGCACACTGCAAATAAGGGAACTGGTGATGGGAGCATGAGTATCGATGATGATTATATCGTTAATATAGATTGAGCTTTGAACCTCTCCATTGAGCCAGATTTGCGTTTAATTTTGTACACCCTTTGTTGCAAATGATATTCTAATTTGGAGGGTGAGGGCACAGGGTCTAGGTGCCATTGGACATCAAGGCATCAAACTCTAACCCTATTGTTGCTCTCCATTGTGGGTCAGTAGCAACCTTGCTATAGCATGATGGTTCAGACTCTTGTAGAAAGGTGTGGAGACTTTGTAAGGGGTATTTGGTAGTATGGAATAATTGGTAGTCAGAAAAAAGGCTTAGACTTGAGAGATCATGTTTTATACTAGGTGAGCATAGGATGACGAACAATTGGTTGGACAATTAGTGCATCAAGTTGGTTAGGAGTTGACAGACACGGAGGAGATTGTGGTATTTGTGGTGTTGTTGATGATATGGCAAGTGTGGGTGAGTCATTTACGGGTGAGGCATTTACTGGTGGCTCATCATGAGTGGGTGATGGAGGCTGAGATATGGGAGGTGATGTAGGAGGAGAGAGAGAAGGAATATTGAATAGAACAGTACTAATAGGAAAAGACAAGAGAACATCACCTAATGTATGAATTTTGGAATGAAAATGTGAATTGGCTTTATCCTTGGCAAGGAAGGAACTCTCGTAAAAAATGACATGCCAAGATAAGTGACTTTGTTAGTAATAGGATCTAGGCACCTCTAACCTGCATAGTTATACCTGATAAAGATACATGGCTTAGATTAATAATCTAACTTATGGAGGCCTTGAGGACACAAGAGCAGATAACACAAGCAGTCAAATACTCGAAAGTTGGTATAATCAGGTTCTTTATTGTATAGCTTGAGAAAATGTGACATTTGATTAAGAGTAGGAGTAGGCAAATGATTAATGATATAAACAATGGTAAGAAAAGCATCAACCCAATAACAATTTGAAAGGTGAGAATGAGCCAAGAGTGTTAAACTAGTTTCAAGAATATGTCTCAACTTTCTTTCAGCAAGACCATTCTGTTGTGAGGCATATGAGAAAGACTTTCGGTGAACAATGTCATACTTAATGATAAAGGATTGGAAGAAAAGTGAGGTGTACTCACCTCCTCCATCAGATTGCAATTGTTCAATGGTTGTATTAAATTAGTTTTCAGCTATCAATTTAAATTTGACAAATCATGTTAACACTTCAGATTTATTGTAAAGAGGGTAAAGCCAAGTAGAGCATGAAAAATCATCAACGAAAATCACATAGTACTTACATCCATTCATGGATTGGATAGGTGAAGCCCAAATATCAGTGTGAACAAGTTAGAGAAGAGTAGTAGAGAGTCGATTAGATGAACTAAATGGTTGTCGTTTACTCTTACCAAATTGGCATGAAGCGCAAACAACATTTTTATTGAAATCATTACAAAAAACTGATAAATGATTGTGTTTAATGACATAAGAAACAACATCAAAAGAAGGATGTCCTAATCTAAAGTATCACACCAACGAGGATATTCTTATTTCTAACAAAGCAGTAAAAGACCGATTGCCATGGAGAGAGTCCCTTTGAAGCCGTAATGGATATAAGTCATTTTCACTCTTCCCGTCCAAGAGGATTGCATGTGTCCGAAGATCCTTCACAAAATAATGAGATGAGGTGAGCATGAAATAACATGCATTATCTAAATAGAAATTTTGAATTGAGACGAAGTTGGCAGATGCATTAGGGTAATGTAAAACATTTTTACGATGCAAGTTTAAGGAAGAGAAGGTAAGGGTGATTGAACCAAATTTTCTTATAGCAAGTCTTGCTCCATTTCCTACTGCTACACTGGTCGAGCCTTGAAAAGGTTACAGGATTGTCAAGTTTTCAAGCTCATTGCTAATATAAGTGTTTGTACCATTATCGACAAACCATTCTTGATCTTCAAATGTAGTATTTATATGTGCTACCATAGCGGCAAGTTGTGTGGGAGGATGTCTCCCTTGTTATGAGTAGTCCATGCGATGATAGTAGTCAAGAGCTTGATGATTTATCTTGCCACAAATTTGATATGAAGTACGGGTACTATGGTTTGAAGAGGTACCAGTATTAGCCTGAGGTGGTTTAGGACGAGAAGCAAATGGACCATGAGTAGGTTTAGGACTGAAGTTTCTTGGTGGGAATTTGGGCATTTGTGGCATCTTGTTTCTAGGAGTAAAGTGGCAAGGACCAGGCTTATTGGTGAACAAAGCAAAATTTGTTGTTTCTGACACACCAACATGTTGTTGGTTGAGCAACATTTTGTGGTTCAAGAGTTCATCTTTGAAATTGACAAAACTCAGTTAGTGGTCTCAAGTACCAAAAGAAAATATGCGATGAATGTGTTGAATGAAGGGTTGAGACCATTGAGGATAAAAGAGATGAAATCATCTTCATGGAGAGGTTCACCAACAGCAACTAGTTGGTCAGCCAAAGATTTGGCAATCTACAAGTACTCCAAACAAGTCTTAGAGCCTTGTGTTAAACTTTACAATTATTTCTTCAAATGAGCAATGCGAGAGAGGGACTATGAGGTAAAGCGATTGGCCAGCATAGTCCACACTTGTCTCGAAGTATCAAGTCCATAAACGGTGGACAGACATCCTCCAAGATAATGAAATTGATCCAACTAAGAAGGTATCAATCCTTATTGGTTTAAACAATGAAAGTGGGATTAAGAGTCTTATTCCCTTGAGCATCAACCAACAATTCTGGTGGGCAGGGTTCAGAACCATTAGCAATACCCAACAGTTCATTGTTGCGTAAGGTAGGAAGAAATCTAGAGAGCCACTTAAGATAGTTGTTTCCATCAAGTTTGGCAGGGATCCTTTGAGGAAATTTTGGAAGTGCAAAGGAAAGTGATGAGGAATTGGTAGAGGTGTTACTGTTGGAAGTAGAGGAGGAATTGATAGTAGTGGAAGGCATGGGAATAGGATCCCAAGCTTATTGGCGTTGGCCTATTAGTGCTCTGATACCATGAAAGAAAATTGGCTTTGGCTTTAATGACCAAATACCGATGTATTGCATTGATATTTATAGAACTATACAAATGGATTTGTTACAACTGAAAGAAAATCTTCTTAATAGAATACACTGAATAATCAACAATTCAAATTCAAATTCAAATACAAACTACAGCTATCCACAGTTGGTTGTTTCCATAATATTAGGTTGACTTAGTCTGCTAACGTCAGTTAGATTGACTTGGTATACTATCTTAACACCTACATTGAATGATTTTCTCTATGTGGCAATGCATTGAAAGATTGATTCAGTGTGGCAACAAAAGAAGCTATTGTTCGTATGTCTGAGTCCGAGTACAAATACCTTGGTTGGGTGACTGATAGTGTATTCCGGCAACCTGATATTGACAGCAAAAGAGAGCCCTCCAACATGCATGACTTTTAAGGCCAACCTTGTAATAATTTTTTCATAATACTAATAATAATGGAGTGGGTGAAAGTCTCCATTTCTTATTTCCATAGACATTGAGACGTGACCCAATAGCGTGAGTGGATGGTGCATCGAACTCGTACCTTGTCCCACAAGACACAAGGGGGTGGGTCCCATACAATTTGTATAGGCCCCACTCCCTGGTGTCTTGTGGTACATGTGGTACAGGGGATAAAGTTCCGTCTCATATCATCCCCAATAGGAGGAAACCACTCCAATGTCCCTTGTTGTTAACACCCGTCTTGTAAACAGTAGTATATCAACCCTTTATTCAGGGTTTGGGTTGGCCATTTGTTTCATCTGATTGTTTGCAAAGTGGATTTCCTATAGCGCCAAAAATTGCAATAATCTTGAAGCACCAGAGTGTTGCATGGGCTGGTGGTTCACTCTTTCACCATGTGTCACCACAAGTTTTGGCCCTGCAGGAAACATTTGACCATATAGAATGTGCTTTCACAACCTGATTATAAATGGATTAGGTTCCGGTTAACTTGGTTAGACCCATGGTATGGGATCAAGCCATTCCAAGTAGTAGCCTACCCATTTATTTACAATCCTATTTAGTACATTTTTTGTGGTTGGTAGGAACATACTCGAGACTACTTATATACAAAAAATAGTAATTGAAAAACAAAACAAAATCAAAATTGATCTAAAGGGGATACTTGGTTCATGGAAGTTAACAATGAAATATCTTCTCAATGTGTGTTGTGTAAGAAGCTTTAAAATATCTATATTTTTAAAAGTTTTGGTTTAATTTTTAATTTGATTATTAGATATTTAAAAGATTATTTCAAAATTTATGTTGTCACTTAACAATTAATTATAACACTTTAAATAAAAGTCAATGAGTGTTTCTAAATGGTATGAACTGAAAAACAGCATAAACAGACTGAACTAAAAGACATCACAAATGGACAAAATGTACTAAAAAGGTAACACAAACAAAATATACTAAAAAACAACACAAAAAACATGATTTAAAAAGCAACACAAATAGAATGAGTCAATAAAACAATAATAGAATGATTGAGACTTAGCAACTACATATATGCCAAACCCTTTATATATGCTAAACCTTTCCTTCTCTCATTCCACCTTTTTTTCACCAATTTTAAACTTAAATTAGCAAACATGGAAGCTCATGGTCAAGGAAAGGGATGTGGTGGAAATAGAGGGAGACGAAGGGGCAGAGGGAGAGCACCACCGGTACCACAACCAGCTCAACCATCACCATTTTCGATTTCTCAATTTCACTACCAAATGATTTAATCAATCAACCCATATATGTGTTTCAAAAACGCTTAACTAATTCGGATATCAATGTCAGATTGATCCTTGTAGCAGGTTTCAATGGTTACTACGATAACTTAGTCCCAATCATATAAGGCATGGTTAAAGGAAATGGTTATCCTGTAATAATCCGATCACCTTGAGCAAACAATCATGAATGTCAACTTCAAGTCTCTAGACCCTTAAAAATGGGTCAAAGTTCTTGACATGTACATTCCTTTGGGCATCAAATGGGTTTGCTGTGAATTCTATAATTGATTATTGGGTTTACCAACTGATCAACAGGCTTGTTTTTATGATTATGTTGGTAAGATTTCTCACTATTTTTATTTTCTTTCATTTTTTAAAAATAATTTAATATTTTATCTTGTTATTTCATTTTTTAGGTTCTAGAAGATTCCTCTAATGACGAGGTGGAGCAGTAAGACGAATGATTTTTGTTTTATTATTATCCATTGGTGGGATGTTTAATGTATGATTAATGGATCTTAGGTTACATTGTTTATGTTATTTAGGCTTGCATTCATATATTCTTATAAATGCCTCTCAAGTAGGGAGCTCATCGTAATCTCCAACCAAAGTATTCCTCATGGTGCTCCACTAATGTTTAGTCTTGCCTTTCTTCATGAATGTGGCTAACGCGATGTGCTGATCATCCATGTAGCCTATAACAAGTAATAGCACACTTAGAATCGTAAATAATTCTAAGGTATCGAAATGATCAACTAATATCCTAAGGCATGATTAACTATAAGATCTTCAAGTATAATTCTACGAAAAATCTTTAATTATAACATCAATCATCAATGCAATTAACTATTGCTCTGATACCAAGCTGTAACGCCCCTGAACCCGGATCCGAATCCAAATTCGGGCAGGATTTGGATTCGTTACTCTCACAATACGATAGCCAAAAAATAATAATAGCCCAATCAAGGGCAGAAATTCTAAGATCCAATAATCCGCACATTTTCATTTAGTATTTAGCTTAACATCATTTAAGTCCATTTAATTCAATAGTCGGAGTTCACTAAATTACAGAAGCATATATCAAAAGTCACATAGATCACAATAGTCCAATAAAAATAAGTTGCACTAGGAATAACACTATAATCTCCAATGACAATCAATATAGTAGAGCAATCAATATCCACTCCCGTCGCAACACCAGTACTACAAGAATGATGGTAATAAAACCCTTACAAAGGGAGAAAGAAGAGAAACCACTCAAAAAAAGAATACCCACATTTTTAGCATAGATCTCTACATATAGAAGGCTTTTGGAAAGAGTTTTATCTCAATTAGAGCTCCAACTCCCACTAGGACTTATCTAGGATGAGTTTTGGATGCCCACATGAACATCCAATTTGACTCAGACTCTATCAATATTCCAAGAGAACATAAAGATGATACTATATTTAGAATTGAAATGTAAACAAGTGTGGGGGGCCAAATACTACCATTAGAACCTTTCACTGGGCGTTCTTGACAGTAAAATTTCTCGGGTCTCATAAAATTTACTATCTTTAGGTTTTGCATCCTTAGTAGATGATGGAGGGGAGGTTTTTGGGATCAGAGCTGAATTTGCTAGAGACTAATCTGCACAACATTCAGAGATTGGGTATGAGGGGTTCCAACAAATTGAGAGAGTATGAGAAACAGAGCTTGATAGGAAAAGTAAATGGTAGTGATTTCCAAGATGTAATGATAGATATGGTTTTCTACATCATTTGCAGTAATTCTTTTCTTTTTCGACTATTCTTAGCTTGTGATAGAAGCATTGGCGTTCTCATTAGGATTAAAGCTGAACAAGATTATTGTGCCCAGTCCTAGTTGAAGATGATTGCCTTCTAATTGCAAAGTGGATCGTGTCCACTCCCCTTAACTAACGCTAAGCTATGCTCCCTATTAGAGGGCGGGCACATCAGCGCCAAAAAGTGATATGCCCCCCCACCCCAAAAAAAAAGTGTAAATCACTTTTTGGCACTGATGTGTCTGCCCCCCTGACAGGAGAGGAGGTTAGCGGTTCTTAGGAGAGCAGACACAATCCTCTCTTC
>JAOXJP010134205.1:0-13518 GCA_025762735.1 Platanus orientalis | reverse complement strand
ATTACAAATCATCCCTTTGTGGCTACAAAAGCCTTGGGAAACTCAAATGAAATGATTTCATTACATGTGGCTGCCAAACAAAAAAAAATCACTTAAAATTAATTTTGAGGTTTTACTCAATAGGTTGAATTGAGTCTTTTGCTATCATGAATCAGACTATGATTTTGTCAAGCCAAATCAGCAATGCTCCAAATGAACCCTGATGGTTTTTCTAGCTATGCATAAGAATTTAGTCAATATTTGCAACCATCGTCCCTTGTTTTGGTGGCTATAACATCACTTCTCTTAGAGAGAGGTCTAGGGTTGAATCTTCTTGACAGCATTCCACAATGGATTGCATTAACGCCTACCTCTCCCATCATTTTTAATGCAAACAACCCACTCTAGTGCTCACTATGTTGGCTTTTGACTTCAAGGAAAATTGAAAAAGTTGTACATCATTAATCTATGTATCAAAACTATAAAAATACCATTAAGAAGCAATGGCTAAGATTAAGCCATGTGGCGATTCCATAAGAAAAATATATATATGATAAACGTCATTGTTGGAAGTGGGAGAGTTAGCTATGTAACATAGATGGCTTCTTATTATTGGAGGAATTTGAAATTTGAAAGAAAAACCGCCAGCTATAGTAGGTGGTGAAATCCTATTGGAAGAATTCCGACATCACTTAAAAATGATGGAATATCATTAAAAGAATTTTAATTGGTAGAAATTTGAAATAAGTAGTTACTCAAACAAGTGGAAAGATTATATTTGAGGAAATTTGAAACAACATTTACCTAACAAGTGATAAAAGGAGCATTCAAGATGTGGTTTCTACAAACGATTGATGTTGCAAATCATAGAACATGTGGTACCAGTGAATAACTAAATGTAGCTAGCCATTTTGTTTATGAATAACAATAGAACATAGAATAAATGAACTCTACTCCAACACACAACAAACAAAACACAATGTTACTTTTATCTTTTTCCCTAATGGGAGAATTTCATCTTAGTTTAATTTAGTTTCCTTTTATAGGGAATTCTTCCAAAGTTGATTTAATCCCTCTATCATGGGAGATTCTTACCATAGTTTAGTTTAGTTTCTTCCTACATAAATCCTCATAGAGTTGATTCAATTCCTTTGTGGGTTTCAACCCTTCCATCCTTTGGATTTTAATTTAATTCCTCTGCAAGCATCCATCCCTTAGAGTTGATTTGATTCATTGATAGGTGAACCATCACACTTCCACCTTTTGGAGTTTATTTAATTTCTCTATAGGTTATACCATCACCATCTTACACCACCATTTCTACAGGTTGCAACACATTTCCACTATCTGCTATGGTTACAACAGCAACACCACCACCATCATTTGCCTGGTCTACAACAACATCACTATACCGAATATCTACAGTAACATTATAATCCCGAGTTTCTACAGTCACCACCACTATCCCGGGCCATTGTTATGTTGAATTACGGTATCATTATTATCATTTTTTTTATGTTGTTATTTTAAACATGTAAATATTTTGTGTTAGGTCATATGTATTATTTGTCAATCCCATGGTTAAAGCATATGTTAAGTCCAATGAGTCTTGAAAATGTCCTTATGAGATCTAAAGAATCAACTCCAAGTTAAGAAGGCAAGGAGGACCAAAAAGACTTGAAGTTCAAGGTCGGAAGATACCTTGGTATGGCCTCAAGACCTCTAAGGAATACATGGTATATGCATGCATGTGTCATGATGAGGAGTGTCATGAGGGTGGACCAATTTATGCATAATCATGTGTAGGAAGTCCAATCCAAGACCCAAGGAAAGTGGTCCATGGGAGAGACTTAAATGAGTCAAGTCTAAGTGTAGGACTTAACTCCTTGACCGATCACAAGATTTGTGATCGGTTATAGGCCTGATCGATCATAGATCTTGTGATCAACCATAGACCTGATCGATCATAGATCTTGTGATTTACCATAAACCTAATATTGTGATCGATCACGAGTGCCTAGTCACTCAAGTTTGACAAAAAACCCAAGAGGTGTGACTCGTGATCCCTAACTGATTAGGGCACATATCACAGAAAGCCCGAGAGGTGTGACTCATGATCCTGACTGATCAGACTGTGATTGATCATAATCGTGACTAATCACAAGATATCACAAATCTTGTGATCGGTCAGGCTTGTAATTTACTAGAAAAAAAAAATTAACGAGCATGTGCAATTCAAATCCGATGGTTTAGACTTTTTGTCCATTGGAAAAGATTCTCATCTAAGGTCCTTCATTAACCCATGATCCCTATAAAGAAATAAATCCTCTATTTCGTTCAATGACTTCAAGCAACAAGAGAACTCATCTCTTGCAATGTGAGAGAGCTCCCAAGTTTAAAATATTCCATTCTTCCTTTGGTTGAGCTCCAAACATAGAAGCCTTTTAGAAAATCTCTATCTCTCTCATTCTTCTCATGCGTATCATTGCAAATCCTTGAGAATAAGCATTTGTTGGTTGTCCTAAGAGAAAATCTTTGCTTGACAAAGCTCAAGAACCAAGGCTTGAAGCATTGTGAATCCAATAGTTACATTAGCTCATCAAAGAGTACTCTCACTTAGTAAGAGTAGTAACAACCTTGGAGAGGTAACATTTACATTCATTTCATTCATATTCATCTTTGAGTTCATTGGGCTTCCGCCAGAGACACCGGAAGTGACACTACACTCGCTAGAGACACCAAGGTATGTATAGGCTTGTATGTGTAAGTAGTTTAAGGTTTTTGTAATTTTAACAGAGATTGTAATAGTTCAATCTTAATAAAATTATGTAAGCTTGATAATAAGCTTTTGGAGAGTGGATATGGGCCATCATGCCGAACCACTATATATCTTATATTGTGGTTTGATTGTGTATGATTATGCTTCCATTTACACTACGACATTTTCATTTCAAGCACATAAGCTAACTTACATAATCACTTGTTTAGTTGTTTTTGATTTGTTTTGAACAACATCACTACAACAAATTGCATTGATCACATTCACTATTACACAAAATAAAAATGGGACATTCTTAAGTTTAAATTTGCAAGATAACTTTAAAAAAAAAACTTGGAAAGAATTTATAAATCTTATTCACCCCTCTACGATAAACCTATATAGAATTTTACTTTGTTTCACATATAAAGTATTATTTTAACAAATTTTATTTTTCTTACATTGTCATAACATTTGCTTTAAAAAAATCCTCAATCTATATACAAAAAGAATTCATAAAGGTAAAAACCCTCATAGTAATCATATGATCTTTTTTGATTCGGTGGCTAATTAAATAGCCGAAAACAACAATCGGTCTCACAATCTGATTCAGCACTTGGGGTCATATGTGAGAAAGAAATTTGTGTTGTGACATTGACATATTCGCGTAGGAAAATTTTCCACAAACACTATGTTTGATTGTTTGAAAAGTTCATGAATAAGAAAAACGAGTTTCCAAATTATTTAGAAGGCTGATTGCCAGTGACCCTTTATGATGATGCCATTGATTGATACAAGATATGTTTTTAATTTATTCTCTTTTTGGGTACCTACTTTTTGAATTATGTATTTTTTTTTTTTTTTTATGTTTTTAACCCATACACACTAGGTGCCAGCCTATAGCATGGTCACAGAAGGTTACAAATACTTTTTGGTCACATAATATTTGTTTTGTTTTAGAAAAAGAGATGTTACAAAAATGAATTGGATTGTGGGAAAAAGGTTTACTTTCCTTGCAAATTTCATTGGCAATCAAACAAATTCCCAAAATCGAGAAAAGCAGATGGTTGGAAAAGATGGAAGGGGTGTATGAGTGGGTCTCACATGGACCAAAACCTATAAATAACACAAGACGACTGTGGTCCATCGTATCTCGTTCATTATCCACTTCTTGTGGCCATGGAACATCATAACTACCCATTTCACCCTCTAAGAGACTCTGTATTGCCATTACGGTAAGAGAGTTCAATCAAACCTTCTCTCAGATACTGTCATGGCTACAGCCGTCTCCAAGACCACTCCGGGAGTCCTTTCTATCTCTTCACCGCCGCATCGTCGAAAGTCACTGCGGCGTCACTTCCCGATTTCGGCCGGAAAATGCTCGCCCACCCCTTCCCTGTCTAGCTCTTCCTGGAATCTGTCAAGTTCCAGGAAGATTATCTGCAAGGCAACCGAGGTTTCTGTAGCAGAAGAGTCTCCGGCTTCTGGAGACAGTGGTGGTGACGGGAAGAAGTGGGTTCCTGTGGTTCCGCTGACAGCCTTACCCAGGGGAGAGCGACGTGTGATTATTCAAGATGGGGAAACGATTCTACTTCTCTGGTACAAGGATGAGGTTTTTGCAATTGAGAATCGATCGCCAGCCGAAGGAGCTTACAGCGAAGGCTTGCTCAATGCAAAGCTCACCCAGGTGTGATGACCAAATCTTGTTCTTGTTCCTTATTTATTTTAAAAGATTTTATGATACAGGGAAAAGCAATCGAGATAATGTCTATTTTTTTCATGCTGTTTTTCTAACAAGGGATTTGAATAAGAATCTCTGAAGATATGGAAAACTAATCCTTCTACTATACCCTTGTAGGGTTCTGGTTTCTAGATTTCAATGCAGCTCGTGCTGAGATAAATAAATCAGATGACATTTTTGAGCTTTCCATCTTATTAAGTGTTTACCTATTTATTTTTATTGTTACAAGCTAGTTAAATAGTATTATCTTTCATTTTGTTTTTGCTGATTTGAATGCTATTTAAATTTTTGTTTTAGTTCTGGAGTAAAATTTGAGGAGTCCTTTCCTTATGGTCTTGTTCTAATTGAATTATGGAGTGGCACCATTTTTTCCCTAAATAATTGATATATCTATTACAATCTACATGGATGAAACAGCCTTGTGGGTTGCTGATGTTGTTATTGTTCTGCTGCCCCATTTATAAGTTGAGTACAATCCGCTGCAGGTAAGTTTCACATGACCTGGGGCCTTCTCATTTTTTAACTGATGTGTGCCAAAGCAGGACCTTCTAGTTTTGTCTAGTGAATTAACCAGAATGCTCTTAGTAGTACTTGATTATTACCATAACAAAATGGCCCTGTTAAATAGAGTTGTATATAATTTGAATGAATTGTGCCCCAAAGACCCAATGAGGCTGGAAATCAAGTTCATGGAAATGTCTATGGGAGCACACAAATTTTGGTTTAAAAGTCCAAGTTTTGCAATAACTGTTTCAAAGTCTGGTCCTAGGACCTGGGTAATCAAACCACAGCGGTCAATGGTCCTATTGATCCCAAGGCTGACAGAGTACCTCTCTGAGGATTTCAACGTATCTTGTACATACTTGTTCTATAACAAGTATCTTGTACTGAACACTCACTTGTTCATCTCTGTGCGGTTATAATTTTCAGGAAGTGTGTTATCCCATTTCTGTTTATTTATAGGAGGACCAAACTATTTCAATTACTTATAGATCTTCAAAGAACATTGGCTGTGTTCTTAATATAGATCTTCATGGATTAACAATTGGTGAGATATCTGAAATGTCCAGAGTTCTCTAGGAGGCTGGCTTTGGCATTATTTAATTGATTCACTATTATCCAACTTTGATCACTCTGAGGCTGAGTCTGGAATCCAGAAATTTGCAAGGCATGCGGAAGGATCTTCACAGAAGTTACTAAAAGGATTTTGATTTCATCAATAGCTATACTCTGGTATGCCTCTCATAAGTTAATCAACTGATTATTAAGGGAGGGTTTGCACATCCTGTGCTCTAGCCTTGTTGGATAATCTAAATAGTTCAATTGTAGATTTAGTTGTGAAGGAATCAAGGAAAGTGAATGGAGGGGCAGAAAAAGCAATTGAGAATGCATAGACCTTGGCATTAGAGGCGCCTAGCTTCACCATATTGGTCTTGAACTCATTCGAGAAGGAATCACTATCCATTATTAATTCATGATCATCCAATTGGATGGGTTCCTCTTGGTTCAGACCATAGTTACCAAAGCGAGATGCGAAAGCAAGAGGCAATGCGAAAGCGAGAAGTGAGGCTTAATAAATCCTTGGGAAGAGAAAATCGGAAAACGATAATAAAGTAAATAACTGTAAGTATTAATCAATAATTTTAACTACAATACAATAAAGTGAATAACCATTTGTTATTAGTATGGCCAACTATACCTTAGATTTCCACATATAAGATTTTTTTGTAGGTAACTTACATCTTAGAGTCATATTATAGAAGACCTTACATAAAAGCCATCGGATTTGAATTTTTTATTTGATTAGAATAAAATAATATAAACAATAAATTCAATATTAATAAACACGATTCTTGTCATTCATTGATACCCCTTTAGTAATTTGGTCATAACTTTCCCAAATCATCTCGGATTTGCATAATCTTTGGTCTTGTTAAAAACGTAACTGAATAACCTTGATAATGACACCAAAATCAAGCCAAAAGGCCAAATTTTGACTTGAGAAAACTTGGGTTATAAGTAAGTGACGTGATTACCCTCTAAAAAAAACCAACAAAACCTTGACATTATTGGCCTTGTTACATGAACACATTAAATGTTGTACCCCCCATTACAAGACCTTAAATAACCCCACATAACACTTTAGCTTGAACCCGACCCTCTTGTGGGTTAGCACATACATAAGTTTTGCATGGTTATCCGCATCAAAAACCCTAATCCAATACTTCATTCTCACATCCAACCACTCAAACTTGGTATCAGAACCACACAAAGAAGCCTAGGAAGAGCTATAGAGGGATCTGTTGATGTCAATAGTCTGTACAGATGGCGTCATCAGTTTATACGGTCACCTTAGGTTAGTGATGATGGACACTTGTTTCTGGTAGATCTTGGTTTTTAGAGATTTATCATGAGCCACTGAAGTGTTTAAAATCATTTGCTTTTTTTATAGTTTCTAGCATTTTCGACTGAAGAACTCATATTTGAGTTTAGTGAGTTATATGTTAATAATGAGGCTTTTTTCTAATTTTTGATAAGGGCAAATATATTAATCAAGGGGACAAGGCATCCTTAAAATCCTTAAAAGAAATTATCCACTCTCTTTAATATCAACAAAAGAACAATTTACAAACTCATTATTTACAACCTAAAAGCAGCACCTATACTTAGCTCTCTGAAAGAATCTATAGGAAGGCTTCAAATAATTTTCAAAGGTCTTGTTGTTCCCCTCCAACCATAAGGACCACTACATTAAGGGAAGAATCAACCACCAAAGTACCTTCCTCTTTATGACAAGATCTTGGGCACCTCCAATGCATAATTACATGTACACATCAAATTTTGTTGCATGCACAAATTACCCATTCATGGAATGGTTTTATTAATTTGGGAGTTTTACACTTCTCCAAATTCGAAATTCCGAATCTGTTAATTGCATATTCTCCATATAAGGGAGGGAGAAAACTTCTGATTAAGGCTTACAAAATGTTAAAAAAAGAAAAGAAATAAAAGTAAAAGATCTTGTACATAAGCAAGATAGGAAGCATTTTTGGTACCTTGCCAAAGATATTTCTAGTTATTTTCTTGATTTTTTTATTATAGGACTTCGATCTTCAAAGCTTGGTCGTAGGACTTGGTAGGAAATGTTGAAGATGTGTGATCGTAGATGGAAGATTATAGAAGACCCCTAAAACATGTGTGGAGTCTTCTATATATAGGGAAATGTTGTAGGTTGCAGAGTCCATATAGGAATCTTTTTACAATCCTTATCTTCTCTTTATTTCTTGGGATTGAGCCTCATCTATAACTAACTTGAAACTATTCCTCTTGATTGTGGTTCTACGGATGGATTACATAGGCAGATTTGCCAAATTTCGTCTCCACGGATAGAATTATACTCTTGCAAATATTGATAATTTTTTATGCGTTCTACAAAATGTTGAGATAAGTCTTGTAGTGTTAAAGTTTATCTAGATTTCTTTATCTCTTTCTATATTAACAAATTCTTATTTGACTAAATGATGCTGCAAAATAGCTTTGATGCCAAAACTTTTATGTAGCATAATGCGAAGTATCTCAAGATCACAAATTTATTAATGCAGAAGCAATAATACAAATAAAGGAACCAAAATTTAACATTAAATACACCTAAGTAACCAAAATTGCTTAGAATTAAAGAGTAAAATAAAGGAAAGGGAGTTAGAAGAGATTAGAGAAGAAAAGATGGAAAAAAAGAAGAAAAAAACTGATAAGAGAAATTGTGGAATTTTTGGATCCAAATATTACCAAAATACCCCTATTGACAGAACAAAAATTTCTAAAAATGGTCGAGTAGAATCTGACATATCTGAGAGTCTTACGGTCAAAATTTCATTGATTTCTAATAAGATTTGGTATATGAAATCATAAAATTCCAGACCTTAGAAGATTCTTTAATGGAAATTTCATAAAACTAGTGGATAATCTTTGTCTATAAACTAGCAAGGAAGAAAGGGAATCAAGCGAAGTTTGGGGATAAAGAAAGGGGATAGATGGGGGAAGGAAACCTGAAAATACAAGCACAAATTACCTTTGTTTGACTTGTGTGATTTGAACTAGTTATCCCAAAAAATCAAGCTATAAGATTATGTCTTGCAAATTTTTTTATTTCTAACAACTTGAATCTTCAAGTATGTGTGTTGTTACTGTAGCTCAGTAAAGATAATTAGAATAAAGAGAATAAGGGAGGAAAAAAAAAAGATAGAAGGAGGAGAAGAGTAATAGTTATAAGAAGTTAAGAGAATAAGATGTTAGAAGAAGGAAGAGAGAAAAGAAGAAACATAGGGATGAACCCTAATTAGTCCTTATGGTTACACCATGGGAAGGGGGAAAGAAGAGGGATAATCAAACCCAACAAAACCAAACTTTAATTCATAAATTCATTGTCTACCAATATAAAAATGTGTATCCTTTTATATAGGCTCAAAACACTAAGAAAATAGCAAGAACTAAAATAAAGAGTCCTAAATTAACTAGCTTACTTTCTACCTATGACTTTCCTAAGCTTAAAACTACTAAAAGATTGACTTTCTAAAAACTAAATTGCCAAAAATTAAGGCCTCCTAGAGAATTTCGGCCAACACTCCTAGATGACCCCACTTTGACTTATTAACTCACTAAAACTACTAAATTACCCTTGGCTACAATGCTTTATTACAAAAATACCCTTAGACTAAAAAAAACTCAAATTACCCATAGCATTATTGACCTTATTATAAAATATTTCAACTCCTAAATTATTCTAACTAATTCCCACATTATACACATCTTGAATCTTACTTTCTTGTATGGGGGCACATACAAACATCTCTTAATGTTATCTGCATCATTCTCCTATGGTGAGAAGAAATTCAACCTCGAATTTAGATGCGACTACTCTTCATCATAACTTCCATTGGTAGATCTGTCAGAGCTTCGCAAAAGTAGATGATGATGTGGTGGAGACCTAGGATAGAGGACTTACATGCACCTTCTAGAACGGGTGGCTTCCTTGTCTTAGACATTTTCCTTGATCTGATCCGCTTCTGGGCTTTGAATCGAATTGGAATCCTTTCAGATCTTGGCAAAGTTTGTCTCTTAGTAAAGATCTACTGTATGATTGGTGGAGGAAGACCAAATATGGATTCTTTGAATGAACCCAACCGCTTTGATCTCTTCCTTTTCTTTGTCTTGGGCTTTTTCTAAGTTTTATTCTGGTCCTACTGGTATAAGAGGGAGGGTATCACAGTATGAATCTAGGGGTGGATCATGCCCAACTTTGAGGCGAGGTGGTAGCATTAGAGACCCCATTAACACACACACACACACACACATATACATATATATATATATATATATATATATATATATATATATATATATAGAGAGAGAGAGAGAGAGAGAGAGAGAGAGAGAGAGAGAGAGCATGGAGGTAGTTTTAGAGGAGTTCTTCTACATAGTATGACATAGACCCAACTACCTTGAAAAATGAAGTAAACAAAAAATGTTAAAGGATATGTTTAGTAAGAAAAAGATTGAGAAAGTTGGATCGGCGATATGCAAATGGATATTTGAGTCGTAGATGGATATTCGAGTCAGAATCGGCCGATTCTTGGGTGAATCGGATTGGGATTCTGACTCTGATTCCACTTTTTTAAACCATGCTTGTGGTCACTTACGACATACGAAAAGGACTTGTTGGGATTTATCTCCATGGGTGTCTTGGGAGCAACTTATTTAAATTTTCTCGAGTCTATTGAAGGAGATAGAGGAGGTGGTAGATCTTGTGGAAAATCTGGTGTTCATGCAATGGCATCTACCTTGTCTGAATCATTGGTGCCTTCTCCCACTTTATCTTTTTCTGATATTATTGCCTTGCGAGAGGAGTTAAAGTCCCTTCGTTGATTTGTAGATCATCTAGAGCCTCCATTTTCAATACCTTTCTCTTCTTTTTCTTAGAAAGGTATATCAATATTAGCCCTCATTACATTTATTTCAACTTCTAGCAATCCCTGGATCATTGATTCAGGGACTTCTCACCATATGACCGGTATACCCTCTTTGTTCTCCTCTTACCACCATTATTCTAGTCATGATAAAATGTAAATAGCTATGGTTCATGCTCATTTGTTGCCAATAAACACAATATCACAGCTACCCCTACCCTTGCTATCCTATCTTCTATGCCTTATGTTCCTAAGTTTACCTTGAATCTCTTATTTATCATTCATATTACAGGAAGACCATTGGTAAGGGACATGAGGAAGGCGGACTGATGAGCAATGCAAAACAACCCATATTTAGATTTAATGGATAAGCCAGGGTATTTTGGATATTTTGGGTTTAATATTTTTGTGTGGAAATAGTTTTAAATTTTTGTCAATTTTAGGTTAGTTTCTTATTATTTATTTTGTGGATTTTATTTATTTCCAAGTAAAACAAATTCTATTTAGTTTTTCAGAAAGTGAAATATCTATTTTTGTCACTTTTCTTTAGACCCTATTTTAAAAATTCAAAACTTGTTTGTGTTGATTTTGGTGTCATTTGAAAGCTTATAGTTACCTTTCCAATGAGTTCAAATGTGATTTGGGAAAGTTTTTCCAGAATACTAGCAAGGTATCACTTTATGATGGGAATAGAGTTTTAGTATTTTTTTTTTTTTTTTTTTTTGTAGCTGATGCAGTACAATAGCCAATAGAGGGGTTGTTTTCTGCAAGGATTTTAAAGAAAGAAGAAACATGAAAAAGAGAAAAAAGAGAAGATAGAAGAGAGAAATGAAAGAACAGTTCACTTTATGTGAGTGGTTGAGAGAGAACTTGGGATACCACACCCACTTCAACACACGTGTTTGTTTTCTTCAAATATTCATCTTCAACTGTTTTTTTCATTGATCTAACGTGGCCTTTAAATAGACATTACATGAAGAATAAAATAAAATAAAATCCTACACTCAAGATCATCTAACAAAATAAACTTGCCAAATAATAAAAGACTTATAAAAAAAATGATTGATGCAATATTTGGCTTGTTAGCCAAGTATTGGGTCTCACAAGATCTCAAACAATCTCCTAAAATATTATACACAAAACTTCCTAAAAATCTTAAACTTGCTCCTTAGACCCCGCAGTGGTAGGAGCCTCGTGCACTAGGACTGCCCTTTTTGCTAGCCAAGTTTTCTAAAATATAAAACTTACAACAATAACAAAAAACAACCTTATCCCAACTATTTTGAGTTGGCTACATGAATCCCGTTTCTAAAAACTTTCTAAAAACTTACTTTCCCAAAACTTAAAACTACTAAAACTTAGTACTTAAAAAGAAAACACAATTCTCGTTTTTATTGACACCTCTTTTGTAATATGGTCATAATTTTCCCAAATCACTTCAAATTTGTGCACTCTTGGTCTCATTAGAAAGATAACTAAATAACTTATCTAAAGACACCAAAATCAAGCAAAAAAGTTAAGTTTTGGTTAGAGAAAAATTGGGTCTAAAGTAAAAAATGGTATCACAACTAAAAACCCAAAACTAAACTAACCATAGCACTATTGGTCTTATTATATTAAAAAAAAACTCTTAAAATAGAAAGAAAGAAAAAAAAAACCTAAATTACTAGACACATCCATGGTCATCCTTTTTCTTTGCATAAAATGCTCACGCATCAATCTCCTTAGGTTAGAAGAATTTTGACCACGAAATAGAAGAGGTAGAATTCTCAAATTGAAGAATGAACACCTCCTCTTCATGGTCTTCAACTTACATGAGCAACAACATCAATGATACCTTAGAAGAAGGCATAACATAAAAATCTTGCGACTCACATTCCTCCTTAGGTGGAAACTTTGTCTCTTCTTTGTTTGCTCTCTTGTCTTCAACCTTGTCCTCAATTGGTTGGTCATCTTGAGAAGTAAAAAAATCCTCAATTGGTTGGTTTTCCTGGGGTGAATCTTCTATAAATTTAGGCCCTTCCACTTGTTCATGCTTCTTGGAATGATTTTCTTTATGTGTAGAGTTTTCCACAATTGATGGCTTCTTGACAGAGGGTTGTTGAGACTTAATAGACAGGTAATAGCGAACTCTTCCAATGATGAAAGCCACCATAGATCTATCTAGAATGAAGATAGCTCTTCTTCTTTTGATCCAAGGTTTCCCAAGTATGATTGTATTGTCCTCTAAGGGACTAATTTTGCAATCAACTGCATCCTTAAAGCTGCCACAATCAAAGTGAAGTATGAATCTTCGCTCCTCATGCAACAAAAGTCTAGATTTGCTTCTTGAATAATCTTTTTAATGCACTTTTGAGAGATCAAATTGTCTTCTAATTGGTCACTAATTTTGACACTGAAAACTATCATAGAATGAAGAGAAAAAGTGGTGATAATATTAATCATTCCTAAGACTCAACTAGATGAAACTAGCTGAAAAAAACTGGAAGCTCTAATGCAAAATTTAATGCAGTACAATAGCTAAGGCGAGGGGCTGTTTTCTGCAGAGATTTTAGAGAAAGAAAAAACAAGAAAGAAAGAGAGAAAAGAGAAGAAAGAAGAGAGAAAATGAAAGAACGGCTCACCCAATGTGAGGGGTTGAGAGAGAACTTGGGATACCACACCCACTTTAACACACGTGTTTTCTTTTCAAATATTCATCTTCAACTTTTTTGCCAATCGTGTATTGCCTCTATAGACCTACATGGCTGTAAAAATAAGATTCCTAATCTAACTAGATTTCCTATTTCCTAATTTCCTAGGATTACCTTTGACTAAACTTCCAAAATAAAAGACTCCATTATAAATCAGTTTCCTAAACCAAAACAACCACCAAAATAGGATAAGATTCCCTTAACAAAAAATCCTAAATTAGGAGGATTCTAAGGCTAGCAAGTTGGTTGAAATCGGGCCCCCACAGAATCCTAAATGATTTCCAAAATATGGAAATCTGTGGTGTTGTTGACCAGCTCATAGATGGCCCCACATTGACTCTCTAAAGACTCCTAACATAGCACGACCAGCACATGTGGTGGGCC
>JAOXJP010134194.1:0-13519 GCA_025762735.1 Platanus orientalis | reverse complement strand
TATATATATATATATATATATATATATATATATTGCCACAAGGACAATTATGATCCCACATACATTTAATGACTATAATACTCCTGATATATACATAAGGACATACCTTTCAAAAAAAAATACATAATGATATTCTCAACAATTCAGTGTTCGATATCCTCAGAGAAATCAAAAGAGAAGAATTTAATGTGAAATAATGCATTTTGTGGAATGAAAGTTGACACATAATGTTACAGGTTGAAGTTTCCTACACCATAAGAAAATGAACTCTCATACCACATTTTTTGAGGCCAGAATAACATAGAGGAGGTGCAGCGCTTCAAATTTGAGGGCATTGTGCAACACGGCAAACTGCCTGGCTATTGCAGCTACCTGAAATAACATTGAAATGCTTCGAAATTTCTCAAGGCACGGGTTTGATCTTAAACTTAGAATTGAACATGATACTGATTTAATAATCAAGAATATTGTTAGAGCCAACTAATAAACCAATTAACTAAGATGAACAAAAAAATAAATGGCTAAACATCACGTAGACTCACCATGTATGACAATTCCGATGGATATTTTGTAGTTATGACTTCTAGGGATAGCTTACTCAACATTAACTGCACAAGTTTCATGGCGAGCTCGAACGAGTGAGAACCTGCACAGCAATGGCATTCCATAATTTTTCCATTTAAAACATAAATAAAAGAATTCCAATATGGTTTAACAGAATGAAAATTGATTTTATAACAAGAAAAAACTGTGATTTAAATGTCCAATAAATGAAAGGTATGATAGCCATGAAAAAGCATACAGAAAAATTGATAAACACCAGGTACAACAGAAATAGAAGGGCACTGGTGGTTTTGAAGCTCAAACAATTCCGAGTCAGATCATCCGATCCCACTCAGGATTGTCCCAAGGCAATGCGATCCAAGGGGTGGGATCTTCCACTGACAGGATCATCCGATCCCATAGTGAATTGTCCGATCCTTGCCCAGGATTGTCCAATCTGGCAGTGGTTTTATGGATCAGACAATCCAGCCCTGGATCGTCCAATCCGGAATCAGAATCATCCATGACCACCAATCCAAGTTTTTGAACCATGACTCTGTAGTCCATGCAATACTTTTTGCCTTTTTGGTTATTATGAACCAAGCACAAGCCAGGAAGATAATATAGAAAGTGTTAAAATGATCTGCACTTTGTTTCATCTCACGAAGAATCCAATAAAAATTTAAAAGTCGTCACAATAGACAAAATCTCTGAATGCAATTACTGCAAAATTTATGAATAATAACAGCTGAGAAATAAATGCCAGAACAAACTATTAGCATAAATCACTTATATAATAAGTTAGAAAAATACCATCAGGCAAAGTATGCATATGAGAAGCAAGTACATTCATGCCTCCAGACTCATACAATGTTGTAAGTCCATCTTCAGAAGCAGTGGATACTAGATATAAAATTTCGTAGCATTCTTCAGAAACAGATATGACAGATCTGTAAGCATCATACCACATGTAATTAGAGTAATCTCAAAACTTACAATAAAAAAAAGCTGTTTTTTAGAAGAAATCCAAATGAAAGATGTATATAAGAAAAACCATCTGCTAGTGGAAAATCATGGTTTTGAATTTCCAATCAAATAAACTCTAAGTAGGAACCTTAATTAAGGTCAAAAGATTGACTCCATATTTGTTTGGAATAGATAAGAATTGAAAAAACCACATAAGAGTAGAACTGACAGAGGAAAGCACACACACAAAATGAGACATTATTGAATAAAAATACGGTATCTATCAGCAAGAGAACTGGAAAAATCTTCTTGGTTAAGGCTTGTTCGGCCACTAAGAAACAAAGAGATTTCTCACAAGAAAATCCTGCACTTAAAAATAACTCAAACAATCAAGTTCTCGGGAAGAAATTCAAAATCTTCAGCAAAAAACAATATTCTTTATTCAAAACTCAAGTCTGCATTGTACCACTCCATATCCTCCACATTTAGACAGAAATATTACTAATCCTTGACAAGCCTTAGCTACCAAGAAACTACCTAAAGAGGCTCCTAATCAAGTAGAACTTCAAGCAAGACAATTTCCATCATAAACCAAAACAATGCCAGTATTTTGACCATAACTTTCACAATCACGTTGAACTGTAACATCTTGGACTCCTTGGAATGATAATTGAACAACCTTTCTCATGATATCAAAATGAAGCCATAGGCAAGTGTTGATCCCCTAAAATAAGGCCTATAGAATAGTGAAGGAAATAGGTTTCTCAATTCTAATTAATGAGGCCCCGACTTTAAGACAACTAAACTTGCTGGCCAAGACTCTTAAAAATAAATAAACTTCGAATCAATTAACATATCCTGATTTCCTAAAAGAAATAAAAAATAAAATCGAACTGATGGTTTTTGGTACCCAAAATTTAGTAACGATTGACCACCCCTTTCATAAACATGGGACCGACATGCTCTCCTATATGAAGGCACATATATGTCAACATGTGCTCAGCTAATGGGATGGCTATTTTGGGCCCATCAATAGATTTCTCAGGCCCCAAACTGGAGTGGAGCCCAATGGTTTCTTAGGTTGGGGAGCCTTCATGATTTTAAAGGTTGAAATTGGACCTGTCCCAATCCGAGATCAGGCGGGATCAGCTGATCTAATGTGGATCAATGATCAGCCTCAGAGCAGCTGATCCTGAACCGGGGCTAATATCTGATCCATGTCACTGATCCCAATCCAATCCATGACCAATCAGACCAATTCACACCCCAAATTTGGATTGGAAAAGTTTTGAAACCATGGGTGCCTTGGCTCCTTCATCAGGGTGCCTATGGAGGTTTTAAGTAATGTTTCATTGAATTTGAGCAAGTCTAGAATGATCCAGTGAGTAAGTCCAAAATTGGCTTAGCCAAGTTGTGGTCATTGTATTTTATTTTCATATGGGTCCTAGGTCTAGGTGTCTTTTTGGCCCTAATTTAGTGGTCTCTAAAGTCTAAGTAGAATTGAAGTTGAAGAGTTTCAAAGATTAATGTAATAATTAATATATAAGGGCTTACAAACTTGTGATGAA
Source organism: Platanus orientalis (assembly GCA_025762735.1). Lineage (NCBI taxonomy): Eukaryota > Viridiplantae > Streptophyta > Magnoliopsida > Proteales > Platanaceae > Platanus > Platanus orientalis. The sequence continues at coordinate 10,442 of JAOXJP010134194.1, read as the reverse complement.
TAGTAACTAAGCTGTGTATTCTTTTACCCTGGTGGTACAGTGCAGCCACCTTTAGCCCATTTTCCTTTTCTTTCTTTTCTTTCTTAGATCTCATTGTTCTTAACTGTGACTACGTTAGAAAGATTTAAAGTAGCAAGAATGACAGGTAATGTAGCCAGACCTTGAGTGTTATGCATCGTTAAAACAGCTATAACAGCCGTTATAACTCGGCTACTTTTTATATACTTTTTACTATTTTTATATATTTGATTAATAGAACCGAGTATCTTAAATATTTTATTAGATACATTGTAATAAATATAATCAAAATAATGATTCCCAAAATAACATCAAAACAGCTGTCATGACAAAAATAATGGCCATTATGTAAGGGACTTTATTTGCACAATGTACAGTGGCTTGTACCCTTACAAGGCAAATATTTAAACCATGGTCTAGATTAATATATGTTGGCTTCCTATGAACGCCTTTTGGAATACTGTTCAAGTTAGAATTTGAATCTCAAAGACTGGTGGAACAGCGAGATCAGTCCTTGGAAAAAATCATTGATTTCTTCAATGATGTCATCTCTAACAAAGGTGCCATCCAAAACCACCATCCAAATAATTACATTTTAACTGAATCACTCTAAACCATAATCACACTGTGGTGATTAGTGAGGATCGGATGCACTTAAAAGAAGTGACTAATTTTGATGCAGCACACAACTAACAAGTCCAGATCAAGGTCTGTTTGGGTAAACAAGTAAGTAACAATAGGGTTTCATGGGGTTAAAACAAGGGCTGGACTATGGTGTTTATGGGGAGGGAGTAGGACAAGACAAAGGCATAGGTTACTGGGTTGAATCACCAAACTCTGATTGAATTCAGCAGGCTATGAATGGAGCTAATTTGGTTCAGAACTATCATCAAACAGGTAGTGGGCAAAACTCAGGTCAGCCTGTGTTGTTCTGGAAATAAGGAATATATAGGGGTGTTTAGGGTTGGAATAAAGCAGACAACAGGAATGGATTTGGTTGCTTAAGGCTTACTCACGAATGCTATTCAATGGGTCTTATGGGACTGTCCTGTATCAGAAACCACAATATATATATATATATATATATATAAGGTGTTGGAGGGCAGGCCTTGGCGCATCAGTAAGGTTGCTCCATTGAAACCTGGGCATCACGGGTTCAAGTCACGGAAACAGCGTCTCTGCTTGTAGGGGTAATGCTGTGTACATCTGACCCTCCCCAGATCCTGCAGTGGCAGGAGCCTTGTGCACTGGGACTGCCCATATATAAGGTGCTGATACGTTTACAGAAGTGGATTATACTTGGTCTGCAGGATGTCGTATGGGATCAAGAACTTATCATGTTCATATTTTGCTTAAGAACCAAGAGGAGTTGATGATGGGAGGCCAATGTAATAATGGGGCTGATGTAGCAGATTGGTAGTAGAGAATGGGATTGTGGGTTTTGATGGACTGAAATTAATACGGAGGGTATTAAGGGATGGCTGATGGATTTACGTTGTGGAATCAAGCTGTTATGTGATGGAAAAACTCAAATAGGGTTAATGGAGATGATGGGTTACTGTTATTAGGCTGGGCAACAAGAAAATCAAAATAGAAAAAGTAAGGAGAAGTAAGGAGAAAAGAGAAAGAAGAAGAAGTAGAAGAAGATGAGAGAGGAGGTACCTGTGTGGTGGTAATCTCTACCTCCCACGATCTAGGAAATCCCTTCCTAGTTCCAAACCTAGGCACAAGGCTTGGAGCAGCAAGCAATCACTCGTGGAGAGCAAAACAGCAAAAACAATTCTTTATTCCATCTTCAATGTTCATTACAATTCCTTCCTCCTCTATTTAACGAGCCAAAATAAGAAAAATTAGAAGCTTCTCTCTTTTTAAAGCCTATTACACAGTTTCCCTTCCCCTTTACTAACATGAACGGCTTTTAAAACAAGAAAGAAAACTCAAAAGACAATTTTACCCTTATTTAACAAAACCAAAATTCCCTTTGTCCCAGATTGTTAACACATGAACTAAAGACTTGAACAAATCAAAAACAGCAAACAAACTAATAGATCTCTACTCCAATAAGATGTACTCCATGTATCTCCTCATGTCTCCATGTGTGGGCCCCACCAAAAGGCATGTGGGCCCCACTTGGGCTTCAATGTCCACATCAAATTTATTGGAGAATGCAATCTCAAGTAGCCTAGAGTAAGAAATTAAAAGAAATCCTTTGTTATATGGAGCATCGGATAGCAAAGGACTGACAGTTGAAATTTAGTTCAAGAGATCAAGTGGGAGGACAAAAGCATTTGATATAGACTTGTTGCACAAATTCCTTTGTTTCCTCACATAACTAGAGGTCATCAAGTCAATAATAGGACTGATTGAAGGATTGGGTTGCACAGTGCAAAGTTAAGGTAATTCAGGTTTGTCAATGAAGGGAAAAGGTTTGGATTAACTAATGAATGAAATTAAAGTTTTAGAAAAGAAAAATTGGAGCTCATAGGTACTGATTTAGAATATAAAATTAAAGTTAGGAATTAGGACTGTGCTTTATTGAAATCCCAAGAGGAAAAAATTAAAGATAAAAAAACTGGGAACTAATAAAATAGATGGAATATACACAATTATTATGGTGAGGAATGATGAGATATAGAGGGCAGCAGGTATAGGATGAGATTTTAGGGGCTTCTGTACTGTATATAGACGGATGATTTATGTAAAAGTTTTCCTGGGTGAAATAAGGTTATGTCAATTAAGGAACACTAGGATCAAATCAACACTTACTGAACCCAACAATCAGCACAACCCAATCTTTAAAAGATCTTCAAAGAATGCTTCAGTTAGTCCGACCATACAAGAGAGAGATGAAAACAACCCTAGAATCACTCTAGGATTCCTAGGAATCACTCATAAGGATTGGATATCACTCAGCCAAGTAGCAAGAGAAGTCAAAAATCAATATCCATTCATTCTTCATTAAAATTGGGATAATGTGAACTATTTAAAGGAATCCTATAAGGCATCAGCCATATTGGGAAAACTTACAATTCGTGTAAAAAAAAAACCTCTAACTCCTAATCGACTTGACCAATAGCTATGAGCCTATGAAACTTTAAAAGAAACTAAAAAATCAAAAATCAAAACCCAATGGTTGGACCCCACCTCTAATATATGAAAATGACAAAAATTCCCCTAGCTGTCCAATAATGGCATGTGAACAAGAAAGAAATATAAAACATGACTTATCTCAAATGAGATCTCAAGACCCATCTTCATGCCATATCATGGCTTGTTGATTAGACTTATTTCTCCCAGAATAGGTCTTCAAAGGCTGTTTAGGATACCCACCAACCCTTCCCAGCCTGAAAGAATTCGACCCTAGCAAGTTGAAGGCATGGTATTCCTCATATATATCCAGGTTGAGCTGCTGAAATTCCTTGGTTGTGATCCTAGCAATGGACAACCCTTCCACTTCACAACAAATTTCCAGTAACCACCACTAGTGGTAAGAATCAATTTCTCATCTAGGGCATCTTCAATGACATCAGAAGCTGTAGGCAGAGGAGGCAATAAAGTTTCTAGCATAGAAGTAGAAGCACTATTACAGTGGCCTTGAAATATGAATTGAGATCCTCCACATTAAAGATAAAGACTAAATACCATGTCATCTAAAATCTCTAGATAATAGGGATTAGAACTACTTTTATTAAGAATCTTGAGAGGATCAACATTTTTGGGGTCATGGTTTCAAAACTCAGATGATCTGATTCCCCCATGTGGATCAACACACTTCAGAGATCGACTGATCCTTGAGTAGAATTGACCAATATGTTAAAAGGATTGACCAATCATTCGATCCCTTACTTTTATCATACAAACGACAGCCAGACCTCATTCAGTCATCATTTTGTGCTCCAAATCCTGATTTTCATCAGAAAAAAATATTTTTATTAATTTTTTGCTTATTAGGTATTTTAGGCTTTTTTGTGTCAAAATCTACTGGTTTTGTTGGTAAAAACCAATATATCTTACATTTTCACCAGATCAAAGCGAGATTTTTCAGGGTTCTTCTCCGAAACATTTCAAGGTATTTTTTTCATTCTAAATCTAAATTTATTGCTTCTTTTTTAATAAATAAAAATCAGTATGTCAATATGAATAAATACTAGATCAATGGCTGATCCATGTAGATTTAATGAATCAAAGGCATACTTCCGTGGAAATCCCCATTTTTTAAATTAAAAAAATTTTAATGAATATTATGAGAAAATATTAAACAATTCACCTTAGATCCTTAGTTTGAAACGAAAACTCACTAATCTATGGTCCGAAATGATTTTCAATGATTTTTCAATAAATAACTATTTATTTTTTAAATAAGCCAGCCTCAACAGTCAAGAAGAGGCACTCACGCCAAGTCCCAGACTCAACGATCCGACTACACACAAGATTATGGTAGATTGCATGGATATGGGTCTGGAAAAAGTTATGATTATGGAGATGTTCCAGCTACAAACCTGATTTTCATAAATAAAAAAATTGCTTATTAATTATTTTAGACTATTTTGTGTCAAAATCTACTAGTTTTGTTGATTAAAAAACCAGTAAATCTTGCGATTTCACCAGATCAAAGTGAAAGTTTTTTGAGTTCCTCTCTGAAACACTTTTTTTCATTTTAATTCTTAATTTCTTGCTTGTTTTTGTAAAGAATCAGTATATTAGCATGAACAAACACTAGATTAATGGATTTCTTGCAACAACAAAAAAAAGAATACATGCAGATTTAGCGGATCAAACACATACTTCTATGAAAATCCCCATTTTTTAGATAAAAAAATAACCATTGTGTGAAAATATGCAACAATTGAGTTCACATCCATGCATTTGGAACCAAAACACACTGATCTATGGTCCAACATATTTTCAAAAAATAAATTTTTATACGAGTCGTCGACCTTGACAGTCTGGGAGAGGCACTCACACCGAGTCCCACACTCGATGATCCAACCACACCCAAGATTATGGTAAACAACATGGATATGGATACAAGCATGGGTACGAGTAAAGTTATGGTAATGGGGATGTTCCATCTTCATCGAGTTCCTATTATAGATTTACAATCAAGGATGTTGATAAGCGGATGTGGTCAATGGGTATGAATGATCATTCCTATGATTGCTATGGTCAGCATGGATCAAAATCTTGGGATTGGACACCCAATCCGGTCAAAGACCGGCCGATCCCAAGCCGATTCCGTGAAGGATCGCCCGATCCCAGGCCTAGGATCAGCTTGATCACCTGGATCAGTCCCAGGCGATCCCGATCCGATCCAGCCGATCCACGGCCAGATCAGGCAATCTTTAGAACCATGACGGTCAGTCATACGGGTACAATGGAGACAGCTATGGGCAAGCACAATCAAATTCTTCTACAAACAAATGTCCACAGCTTGGAGGGTACATCGGACATGGAGAGTCTAGCTAGCCTTATTTGTCTTATCAGCAGCCTAGAGATGTAGCATATGCTCAGTATAGAGACTCGGGGTAGACAAAGCCTCATAAGAGTACACATCTAGAGAGTTATAATTTCTACTTCCTCATCAGACAGCCACAATCACATCCTTCACCATATTATCAGGAATACCGCAGATATGGAATAGTGACCTTGCCCTCAATCCACCATATCGTTCATGGAAAAGTGATGACCCTTCCCACAGATATGATTGTATGTTATTTGTATTTCTCTAGATGATATTGAGCCTCTTGTATTTTGTTAAGCATTAGATGTAATCATACTGGTGTTTTGATCAATGGTACAATAGTTATTATAAAATTATATAACAATTTTATTCCCATATACATCATAACCACATTTATACATGATTGATGTGATGACCATGCTTAAATTCATGTTTTTTCTTCTAATTGTTTATCAATCATCCTATTTTTTAAAATTCTTCGAATCTTTTAAGTTCATATGGGTTATGGATCCAACAATCTACTTCATTTTATTTTTTTTATCAATCATCCAATTTTTTAAGATTTTTACAGATTTTTTTTTTAAATTAGAATTAGAATTTGTTATGAACATATCAGTTATGAATTGACCAATCCACATTAGATCGACAGATCTCAATCTCGATTTTTTGTACCATGTTTGAAGTAGAGCTTTTTATAAGTTCTTTTGTGAAATTGTTAATACCTAATATGCACCATTACCATGTCACCCTCCTGGAAATCAACCAAACAATGATGCAATTCAGTCTTTAGCTTAATAGGCATCATTGTTAAGAGCAATTCTCCTGTGCACATCATCATGTAAATCACATATATGGCTAGATCCCTTTGTTCAATGCCGGTCCATGCATGTGGTGATAAAAAAATAAGGTTGATAGGTCTCCTATGCTTCATGCCTATAACCATCTCAAAAGACTCCTTGTAGATCTGTTGATTGAACTATTGTAAACAAAATCAGCTACGGGAAAGATTAAGTCCTATTTGGAAGTATGATCGCCACTAAGCATCTTAGTAAATCACCCAAGCTCTTATTACCAGGCTCAGTTTGGCCATCTATCTGAGGATGGAATGGTGAAGAAAACTTCAGCTTGGTGTTTAATAGTTTCTATCTAAAAATAGCTCATAAATTTCACATCCCTGTTAGATGCTATAGTCAAAGGAAGCCCATGAAGTTGTGCCACCCCTTAAAGAAAAGTATAGCCACACATGAAAAATATGACATCTTACTATATGGAATAACATGTACCCTCTTGGAAAACAAATCCACCACCACATATATAGCACACTTCTCAGAGTTTTCACTAAACCAAGCACAAAATCCATAGAAAGATCATGCCAAGGTTCATGTGGAACAAGAAGTGGTGTATAGAACCCAATATTATGATTCCTTCCCTTTGCTAGCTGATATGTACAACACTGCTTAATAATTTGACATCTACTGATGCGGACTTTGAAAACCAAGTGGGGCCCACACAGGTCTTGGTGGGGTCCACACATGGAGAGCTATGAAGGACACATGTTCTACTATCACATGGAGTTGTTGGAGTTATTATTAGAGTTAATTTATGTCTCTTCTTAGTTATTTTTTGTTTTAATGAGTCTAGAACATAGGTGTCATTTTAGTTTTTGATTTTGGGCATTATAGAAATAAGACATTGTTGTCAATGGTATTTTGGTCATTTTAGTGAGTCAACAAGTCAAAGAGGGGCCCTCTTAGAGTGATGGTCGAAATCCCCAAGAAGGGCTTGAGTTTTGGCAGTTTTTGTTTTTAGAAAGTCAAGGTTTTAGTGGTTTTGAGTTTAGGAAAGTCTCAAATAGCAAGTAAGCTAGTAGTTTAGGAGTTTCTTATTTGGTTTGTTGCTATTTTCTTGAGTTTGTGAGCCTATATATATAGGGTTGCACGTATTGGTAGACAATGATTGATAAGAATTATTTTTTAAGAGAACACACACAGCTGGGTCCTTCTCTTCCCACTTGCGATGGGTTTTCCATGGTGAGATTCCATGGGTCCTAGGTGAGACTCCTTGGATAGTTAAGGTGAGACTCCTTAACCAAGTATTTCTTTTCTACTTCTTCTTCCTTTTCTTCTAAATTTCTTTAGGGTTTTTCTTCCCCCTATATGGCCCCTATCAATCCCCCAAACTCCTCTTAATTCCCCTTAGTCTTGATCAAAGAACCCTCTTTGGTTTTAGACAACCTCTATTAAAGAACCTTGCTGACCTCTTTTATTAATTACCTATACTTAATAGTCGTTAGAATAACCTAAAATTTGGTATGAAAATCCCTCATAGACGTCAGAATCCACATGTAAAATTTCATACAATCCTGATGAGTCAGTAGGGGTATTTTGGTAATTTCATGGTTTGCCCAGGAATTCCAGAATTGCCCTTATCAGGTTCTTTACATATTTTTTTTCCTTCTTTTGCATCTCTAATTCCCTTCTAATCACTCTAATCTCCTTTGTTTATTAGCTCCTCTTTTCTTTTAAATTTTTAATTACTTGGGTGTGTTTCAATTCCGTTCTTGGTTTCTTTAAACCTGTCCTAACCTTCCACATTGTTATAAATTGTGTTGTTCATTAATCTTTAACTCTGATTTGGTCTTCTAGAGTACTATCCTGTCCCTATCCTTGAGTGGAAACCTTTCCTAGTATCTTTTTGGGCCCATAACCCGCAGGTAATCAGCCATCTCTAGGTTGTCCTGCATCATCTACTCTTAACTTATGACAATAAAAGTTGTCCTCTACCATAACAATGATTTTGTCATACCTGATGTGACTGGCTGCATACTGCATGCAACACCCAAACTACCTGATATCTTGGGGAAGTATCGGGAAGACAAAAAGGCTCATGTAATGAGAAGGATAATAGACATTCTGTCCTTCCACAAAATCAACATAGATAAGTCATCCTTGCAAGAAGAATAATCTTTCTTCATCTGATCAAACCTAGTCACCTAATTAACATGGTACAAAATATAGAGGACATGGCTAAGGGTGTCAGCTGCCTTGTTCTCAAAACCAGCCATATGCTTGAGAACAAAGGTGTATTCTCTGAGAAAAGCTAGCCACTTCACATGATGATAGCTCAGCTTTTTCTGAAAATATCTAAGGACCTAATGATTTAAATATAAGACAAACTCCTTGGACACCTTATAGTGTCTCCAGTTACGAAGGAACTGGACAACATAAAGCTCCTTATCATAGGCAGAGAACTTCTTTGTCTCATTTCACTTATCACAATGGTAACCGATAGGGTGACTGCTTGCATAAGTACACTTCCAATGACCTTCTTGCATAAGTAAACCTCCGATTCCCACTTTAGAAACATCACACACCACTTAAAAGAACTTGGAAAATTAAGGTAACTGTGAAATAGACATCTCTGTCATCTTCTTTTGATAAGCTTAAAAGCTCTGATTGCTGCCTAAGACTAATTAAATATGCCTTTTTCTCATTGAATCAGTGGTATAAACCATGACACTGCTTAAATTTCTGATGAATCTTCAGTAGAAAGAAGATAGGCCATGGTAACTACGTACTTTATGGAGGTCAGTAATACAACTAATGGGAATCATACTCAACACATGAAGACATATGAGAGAAGGCCCAAGTCTACCCCAATTTTGATATGGTAGTATTATGATGATGTGGAGCACACATGGGAACTGGAATGATGGGCACATTGGAGCAGTCCTATGGATCCCATTGGTGCTATATATTGCATTGGTTAGGGTGTTACTATGGGGCGTAACAAGATATAAGGGTAATATGGGGTTTATGTCAATGGAATGGTTGTAATTATAAGGGAATCCTGAGGGCAGCACATATGGCCCATATAGTAGTTGGCAGTAGCATGGTATCTTAGGGAGTATCAGATTTTATTTACTTTATGTTATTTAGTAAGTAATAGTAGGGGATCTAAGATAGTTTCTAAATAGTTTCAGTGGTTTGACTTTTAGAAACTAGTATCTTTTAGAAATAAGAAACTAGTTGACTTCTTTATGGTAGTTACAAAGAGACAGTGTAGAGATGAAATCATCTACAGCTTTAAATCACTATATAGTCCAAACAGGTCTATCACAGCCACAAGTGTCATGTGATTTGACAACTTCAAGGTTTGAATATCAAACTTCAATCAAATCACAACTACTTCTGTGGCTGTGATATGACTGTTCAGACTGTAGAGAGATTTAGAGCTGTAGACAATTTTCTCTGGACATTGTAGGGTTACTAAAACCTATATTTTTAATGTAAACCTCTATATAAAGAGGGCTGGCCGACTAGTAGGAGATACATGAACATGAATACAATTTTTAAATGCAGCTTATTGAAGTGTGACTGCTTCTTCTTGAGGTGAGATTGCCTAGATCTTTTTCTTCTTCTTCTTCTATATCCAGTAATTTTTTTACACACAGCATTATCTATATGTTTTCTACTCTTATTCTCATACTTGTTTCATCAACCACATAAACCACTCAAACCGTGGGAACTTATCTCAGCCTATACCCATTCATTAGTGCAGAATCCTATTGATCCTACATCAACAACCTACCTATAATAGCTTTTAGTTTTTCAGGATCAGTTTCCATGCCCTTGGACTGTGGTTCAGGACGAAATTCTTCCTCTCAATCATTTGAAAAGTAGAAGTTAGAATCAGGCCAATAGATGCAGTCTTTGCTTTTGGGCAAGGAGTTGGTGGATCACCTCTTCCTCCACTGTCAGTGGGTTAGGTCTATTTGGATTTTTTTTCCTTTCTCGCTGGAATGTTGCTTGGGTCATCCCTAGGTCGGTTAGCAAGCTCTTGTCGGGCTGGCGAAACTCTTCTATGGGAGGCATTGCTGATGTTATCTGGTGTTTCCTTCCGAGGGCTATCTGTTGGACTGTGTGGAAGGAGAGGAATCGTCGCATTTTCGATGGCGTTGAGG